>MU389339.1:301459-545096 GCA_022578775.1 Xylaria venustula | reverse complement strand
TGACTTTGATGCTGCTCAGTTTCTTTTTGCTTTTTTTTTTTTTTTTTGTATTTTTTTTTTTTTTTTTTTTTTCCCCCCCCCCCCCCCCCCATACCTAGTGCTCTTGTGTCTTTGCTTGCAATCGCTCACTTCAATTTCAATTTCATAGACACCCGCCTGCGGGAGGAACTATCACCATGGTGTCACCAAATCACCGTGGCATCTTCGGCATGCTGCTGTCGTTTTGGCTTCTTGCTGCCACTCCTGTGCTGGCCATATGGCCTGCGCCATCGTCCATAAGCACCGGGCAGTCGACGTTATGGATTGGGTCGAGTCTCTCCGTCTCATACAATGGGAAGAATGTAGGTGTTGACTTCGCAGAGGCTCCTATCATCCGTGCGAACACCAGTTGCTTACCATAGTATTTTGCGTACCAGCTTCCTTGGTCTTACGGTTATGAGCCACAAGGCTCCAAGTTTTCCAGCATTGAGATTGTCAAGGGAGGCGTAGGTCGGGCCATGAATAACGTTGTGCACAAGAACTTCGTACCATGGATGCTGTACAACCGTCAGGAGCTTGCAACGACTGAGCCAAGCCTTAGCAAGTCCAAGACTTACATCACCCATCTCGCTATCACACAGACGGGAAACGATACTTCAAAGACTTTCAAGCCTCTGGCCGGCGAGGCTGACGAATCGTACACCCTAAACGTGGACAAGAGTGGAAAGGCTGCCATTACCGCGACGTCTTCAACAGGTGTCCTCCGAGCGCTGGAGTCGTTCTCCCAGTTGTTCTACCAGCATTCCAAGGGCTCGTATTTCTACACTCAGCTTGCGCCTGTCAGCATCACCGACAAGCCCGAATATGATCATCGTGGTGTTCTGTTTGATGTCTCTCGAAGCTACTTCCCCGTAGATTCCATTCTGCGCACTATCGACGCCATGGCTTACAACAAGATGAACCGCATCCACATCCATGCTACCGATTCCCAGTCGTGGCCGCTCGAGATCCCATCTCTGCCAGAGCTACACGAGAAAGGCGCATATGCCCAAGGAAAGACTTACAGCCCGAGCGACCTAGTTAAGATTCAGCAGTATGCGGTCAACCGCGGAATTGAGCCCATCGTTGAGATTGATAGTCCCGGTCACTTCGGAGGTGCTGTGTTCTCTCACCCGGAGCTCATTGCCGGCTGGGATGCTGAACCTTGGTCCACCTACTGCGCCGAACCACCTTGTGGTCAGCTCAAGCTCAACGATCCCAAGGTCGATACCTTCCTGGACAAGCTGACGGCTGACCTCCTGCCACGAGTCTCCCCATACTCTGCATACTTCCACACAGGTGGAGACGAGGTCAACTTCAATGTATATAACCTCGACCCCACGGTTGGGTCGAACGACACGGCTGTTATCGGGCCCCTTCTGCAGAAATTCATCGACAAGCACCACGCGCGAGTGCGAAAGGCTGGCCTCGTCCCGTTTGTCTGGGAAGAGATTCCCGCGGACTACAACGTCACTGTCGGCAAGGACGTCGTCATTCAGTCCTGGCTCGGAGATGAGGCGATCGCATCGCTCACCGCTCAGGGCCACAAGGTCATCACCAGCAACTATAACTACTGGGTAAGTTTCGATCGAGTCAGAGGTGGGGAAAATGCAGTAAGCTGATACCGAACAGTACCTCGATTGCGGCCGTGGCCAGTGGCTGAACTTCGGCCCCGATCAAATCGCGGATTACTACCCCTTCCCGGACTGGTGCTCTCCTTACAAGAATTGGCGCTTGGTCTACTCATACGACCCCCGTGCCAACCTGACGGCCGAGCAGGCTAAGCTCGTGCTCGGCGGTGAGCTCGCTGCCTGGAGTGAGTCGATTGACGATGCCACCATCGACGACATCTTATGGCCCCGAGCCAGCGCCGCCGGTGAGGTCCTGTGGTCCTCGCCCAAGGGCCGCACACAGCTTGAGGCAGCCCCGCGTCTGGCTACATTCCGTGAGCGCTTGATCGCGAGAGGTATCAAATCTGGCACCGTGCACATGCCATTCTGTACCCAGGGACTGAACGCAACAAGCTGCCAGTACCAGTAAATGGTGAATCATATAGAAAGCACTTGGATGCTAGTGTATCATCAAGCAATATTGTGTAGTGTACATACCACCTAATATTTAGGAAATCAAAACTGTTAAGAGTTATTCATTTTTCCCCCATTAGAGATGTGAGAACCCCCTTGTTAGAGTTTAAGGCACTTGTACCGTACGCCTCTCCTCCTCGTAGTCAGGACAATCATGCCAGGTTAGGTGTTCTGAGACCCTCTCTGGATATCTGGATACTCACTTGTATAGTTTGTCCGTCGGGCTATGGAATTGCGCCGCGACCGACGCTAATAGTGCCAGTTATTGCGCGTTACTTCCAGTCGGCTCGCTAGTTACTTATTTACCGAGAGTGCGGGAAGGTAAAGTGACATTCTGTCTCTCTGCATGTCCCCCGTATGGTTTGTGTGCCCTCGAAGGTTTCGGACTACTGTAGGCACCTACCTATCAATTTCCCTGTTGTTCATTTAGTTAGGTATTTGGAGGGGTTTTTGGGGTTGGAGCTCTGATTCCGACCCCGCATTCCCTTTTCTCACCCTGCCTCGGCACACTAAACATCCTTTTGCATGGCTGGCGCCTCGAACAGCGCGAGCGTGTTTCCCTTCTTCGTCGTGGTTTGCGAGCGATCGGCTTGCGATCTTCCCAGCTTCTCACACACACACACCTTTTTGGGGGGGGGGGGGGGGGGGTCATTTAATGCACTCTGAGCTACATGGATAGATAGGCCGACTCGGCTTTGCGTTACCGTGATTGCGCCGTAAATACACCGTAATCAAGTACGATGATGATAAGAAAGAAAAACTGTATCAGAGAGCAGTCTTCGGTTGTTGTGGTGATACCGCACAATGGCGGCTTCACTATCACGAGCACGAGCACGAGTCGAACAAGTCCTCTGGTATTTTGTGAAATATACGTAGAACGGACTTTTCCGAAATGGTGTTGTATCATACCCTTACTGAATCTACACAGCACTTAGCTCCTGCAGTCTTGCCCCCGCAATTCTTCACTTTTATTTAGACGATACCGAGACCGAGACCGTGCTGCCCCAGTCCAACGATCTAACCTGCCTACTGAGTATCGTACCGTAAATCCTTATAGTGACCTTGGGCAAGGAAGATGCTGGTCTCTAATGACAAACGTACTCGAGTGTTACGGGTGTTACCTAGATATGACGAAACCGCATTGTCAAGAGGTTTTTGTTATAATTGATTGCTATAACAATACGAATGCAAATGCTGCTGACTTTCCTGATTGAAAACTAAGAGCCTCTGTTATTTATACCAAGTAGAGAGAACCGATACTATTCAAGTCAATATTTCTTGCTATATATATATATATATATATTGAAAGGTGAGGAAATCTACAACAACCTTGCGCCAATTCTCTCTGTATGTGCTTTGGTATCCCTTGCGCACACAAGCAAATCCCCAAGGAGGTACCACCTCGTTACGAGCCAGCATCCGTCTAGCCTCTACACTAATCACCTTTAAGTCCACGTGTTTTTCCCCTTCCCGGGGTACCGAGTCTTGACCCTATCCCGCGGGTCCCGATCCTTTTGTGACGACACTGTCGGGGCAATGACAGGCCATTTAAGTGGGCATAGACACTATCAGGGTGGGCTCTGTCTTCTACTACTTCTGTGTCTTTGTGTCTTGTGCCATGCTGGACACCAAAGCGAAATAAATATCAAAATAGCCGAGTAGGATGCGGTGCATATATATACGTGTTACATATAGCACCATTGAGAATACGACTCCAGACACCAAGCCAGTGGTTTTCGCTGGATATCCAACAACGTCCTTTACTCTCCCATGCTTCGAACGCGGTGGTACTGATATGTAGCTGCAATAGTAGCCGCTCTCCAGTCAATCACACTCAGCGCCTGACATAATCTGAAGACGAAGACCATAGGCATCTCGAAAATGGGGTTGGTCGAGCAAATATTGGAACATGCTTCCGCCCGGTCTGTTCTTCTATCACTGGCCGTGGTCTTCGGGCTATGGCAAATCTACCTGAAGGTTGATGAGTCCGTTCGGCTGAGAAGGCTAGGGGCGCGGGCTCCCAAACTCGTCACCCGATTGCCCTTCGGTGAGTAGGAATTCAAGGGAAATGAAGGCATTTCCTTACTTGGGCGTGAAAGCCATGAGTATATCTGACGAGGCGAGGGATTTTAGGTCTGGATATCGTGTTGAAACAGGTCGAGGCCACGATGAAATACAAGAACCTGGAAACATTCGTGGAAATGTTGAAACCGTCTCCCACCTACAACGTCGAGGGCCGGCTCGGTAAGCAGTTTCAGGGTCGTCTCTTTTTGATGATTTTTTCAGGCACCTCCTGGATTATGAAGTCCCTTTTAGGCTACGATCTTTTGGCAGAGGAGCCCTTCCGTCGAAATCTGCACATAACCGCGCTCGAAATGGTAAGTAACTAGCTGACTCTGGTCGCTTTAGTGGGACGCCGGATCATATTCACAGCGGACCCTGAAAACATCAAGGCTATTCTGGCTACGCAATTCTCCGACTATGGCAAGGGTGAGCCCTTCCATCGCGAATGGAAGGAATTCTTGGGCGACAGTATCTTTGTCACAGATGGCCAGGCCTGGCATGCGAGCCGACAACTACTCCGACCTCAGTTCTCGAGGGAGCGCATCAGTGACTTGCACACCTTCGAGTCTCACCTCGAGACGCTGTTCAAGGCGATTGCGAACGGCGGTGCTTTGGATGGACCCTATCAAGACGTCGACATCGAAGCCGGAAATGGGAGGCCCCTAGAGATCAGCGAGCTTTTCTTCCGATATACCTTGGACGTGTCGACAAGCTTCCTGCTCGGTAAAGACGTGCAGTCGCTCACGTGGGTCACTTCTTTCTACACTTTCAGCGATAGACTAACAACAGCGCTGCAGAAACCCCCGTGAGCCATTTGCGGAAGCCTTTAATGAGGTGCAAAGGATCCAGAGCATCAAGGCTCGAGCTGGATTGTTAAAGTTCCTCATACCCCATGGGACATTCCGTAAGGGGTTGAAGGTAGTCAATGAACTCTGTGACATTTACATCGACCAAGCGCTACGATTAAGTAGGGAGGAGCTGGCAACCAAGACCAAGTCGGATCACGATTACACATTCTTGCACGAGCTTGCGCAGTTTACGCGTGATCGGACGGTCCTCCGTGACCAGCTCGTGGCAGTGCTCTTAGCTGGCCGTGATACAACGGCCGCGACGCTATCAGTAAGTTATTTCAATTCTCACAGTAGTTTGTCTTTTTGCTTCTGTCAGTTTGGGTCATACATCGACCCCTTACGGGTTTAATTCATGCTTTCGGGAGCTGCCCCTATATACAAATACGACTCGGAAATACGATGATGTCTAACTTCGCATGTGTCAGTTTACGATGTATGAGCTCGGGCGCCACCCAGAGGTAGTCCGAAAGCTGCGCGACGAGATCATCAGGACAGTCGGCCTCGGCCGCACACCAACATACGATGACCTGAAAAGTATGAAATATCTCCAGTACGTTGTCAACGAGACGTTGCGGCTGTACCCCGTAGTGCCGTTCAATGTACGCCTGGCCCTCAAGGACACGACGCTGCCGCGGGGCGGGGGAGCAGACGGCAGCCAGCCCATCGCCGTGCTGAAGGATACGCCGATCGCGTACTCGACGCTGGTCATGCAGAGGCGCGAGGACCTCTATCCGCCCACGTCGGAGAAATTCCCCGACCCGGCCGAGTACTGTCCCGACCGCTGGTTCAGCTGGCAGCCTCGCCCCTGGCAGTACATCCCGTTCAACGGCGGGCCGCGCATCTGCATCGGGCAGCAGTTCGCCTTGACCGAGATGACGTACGTGCTCACGCGCTTGTTCCAGCGCTTCGAGCGCGTCGAGAGCTTCATGCAGGAGATCGACGGCGGGAACCCTACACTCAAGTCCGAGATTGTCATCCAGCCCGGCGACGGCGTCAAAGTTGCGCTGTGGAAGGGGAAGCAGCCTGGAGTGTAGCGAGTTGGAAAGATGAGAGGAGACTGGGGAAATTCCTGCTTGTACATGTTTTGCGAGATACGATGTTATGATGACATGGGATGTGTCGTATATAAGAGACAAATTGATAACCCCGTGCTTGGGAGCGCTGCATTCAAGGAAGGGTAATACTTTGTGTGTGTGAAGAGGCTTCTTAAGACACGACTCGGAGCTGACAGTCCATCGTTTTTTTTTTTTTTTTTTCCCCTTTCTCTCCAAATTTCACTTTCTTTGTAGGTCAGTGATGTCAATAGTAGTAGGTATCTGACTATCTGTTCCTTGTTTGTTATTGTTTCGGCGATTGCTTCTTTTCTGGTGACCACTGCCTTGATCCACGATCCTTTGTAAGAGAGCGTAGTCTCGTTGGTAGTTCATCTAAGGATATAATGTTATACAATGAGCTTGTGAAGAACAACGAATTTATTGATTCAGCTATATAAGGAAGCATAATCCTTTCCGTTTCGCACTTCTTGTAGCGAGATAGGAAGAAAACGCAGAGTAAAAGTGAGTGCAAAGCCACCATACAGCTAAACTTCATTAACAAATTAAACAGCCCCAAGAGGTTAGTGGGTTCCAGTGTCTTTTAGAAGTAGAGCCTTGGTGTCTCAAGGTACCCGTGCTTATCTAATCTAGAGGCTGACAAATGTGGCTTCGGATACTGTGGCTTGACTAGTACCTACCTAGCTCTGTCTGCTTTGAACCCGTCAAGACCTGCCGCAAGGATTCTTTAACCTCCTAACCTCTATCTACCCACCTCTCCGGCATTCCTCCTCGTGCTATAACCCAACAACACCCGTGCCCTTCAAGACTCCGAGAATTTCCTGACGACATAGAAGCGACCCAGCACTCTCATTTAACGGGTCGATTCTTTTCGCATCGTATTCGCGCGTCGTTACGACGTCGCTGTTTCATCTCGCCACCAATCTTCGACACGCGAAAAGGCACGCCCCTCCAACACGACCGTCGCGCTCGTCTCCCTTGCGCTCAGTTTTTTCGATCCAAATTCTATCTGATATTTGGAACACCCAAGTCTCAAGCCAGCGATTCTTGATCTCAGGAAAGATGTCGATCGAAATTGCGCTTAACACGCCATTGGCGGATGCTCTTACCAGTGTCATCCAGCCGAAACTCATGGAAGTTGGTTGGGCGCAATCGAATGATGATGCCGCCCTTTCCGAATACATTATCCTAATGCTGGTCAATGGCAAGACACAAGAACAAATTGCTGGAGAGCTTGCGGGCGACCTTCTCAGTCTAGGACCTGATGACCCAGCCGCTCGGGACTTCACACATTGGCTGTTCGATCAGATCAATTCTTTACAGTCCCAATTAAACGGCGGTGTCGCGCAAACAGATAATGCCGGAGGAGGTGCCGCCCAGGTCGATACGGTTCCTATGGAGCAAGACACAGAGATGAGCACGTCAACGGATGGCCCGGAACTCAACGCGTATGTTTGCTTCGCCTCTATCATTGATCAAGGACTAACAGACATCAGGCCAACTGGACCTAAATCCATGAGGAACGGCAACATGAGGGGCGGCCGCGAAAAGAGGTTGTTTGGTCAAATGGCAAAAGCTATGGATCGCAGTCACGACTCGGTGTTGCATCGTGTTCGAGCAAATGGCAACGAACGAATCAACGCGCACAACCGAGCACCTCCGACTGGTCCCAGAGGACGCGGCAACAACCGTATGATGAACAATCGTGCTGCCGGTATCACTGCTGGACTAAATCAGATGGCTGGTGGCATGCCGGGCATGCCTGGCCCACCAAACATGAACAATGGTATGAATGGTATGAACGACATGAGTTGGATGATACAGGGGGGCGCACAACAAGAGCAAATCTTCCACCTGCTTCAGCAGCAGAACCAGATGATGGCTCAGTTGCAGCAACAGCTTTCTCAGCAGAACCAAGGCAACAATGGCCGACATGGAAGGTCTCTCTTTGATCGGACACAGAACCCTCGGGGCGGTAGAAGGGGAGGACATCATCTAAACGGCCCTAGATCACATCAGGTCAGTTCACCAAAGCCAACAGACAACACTGCGGACAGCGAAGATGTCGATATGTCACAAACCAAGGCCGAGCCACCAAATCCCGAGACAACAATGTGCAAGTTCAACCTGGCTTGCACAAACAGGGACTGCAAGTTTGCTCACCAGTCCCCTGCTGCCCCTCCCAACACTACTGTGGACATCACCGACGTCTGCTCATTTGGCGCAGCTTGCAAGAACTGGAAGTGTGTCGGTCGCCATCCATCTCCGGCTACCAAGCGCGCCCACCAGAACGAGCAAGAGTGCAAATTCTATCCCAACTGTACCAACCCTCATTGCCCCTTCAAGCACCCGGACATGCCCCCTTGCCGTAACGGTGGCGATTGCAATGTGGAGGGATGCAAGTTTACTCATCTACAAACGATGTGCAAGTTCAAACCGTGCAAGAACCGGTACTGCCCCTTCAAGCATGAGGAGGGCCAGCGCGGCACGTTCCCGGACAAAGTATGGACAGCGGATGGAGCAAAGAATCATGTGAGCGAGAGGCAATTTGTTGATCAAAATGGCCAGGAGGAATTCATTATTCCGGGAGTCGAGGATGCGGTTGCCATGGACGCAAGCATACAATAAACTGCACCTCTCGGGGTTGTCAATAACAGCACATGTCAGATGCTGGCAGGGAACAGCCCAGTAACTTTTTTTTTTCACCTTACAATGTGGGGGTTTCGCAGATGGCATGCATTGTATATTATGAGCCATGGTTCTTGGAGTTCGGGTTACGTTTGTTTTTATTAGTTGCTTTGTACTCGATAGTTGGGGGTTTAGATGGACATTAAGGAAAAATACCGGGACCTCAGCATACATGAAAATATACCCAATGCGAATCTTTGTGATGTGCCACTCAAATCAACTTATATTCCGTGTCTTTTTTTTAAAAAAAACCTATGGTGATGCTTGATCTCAATACTATGGCTAGGCAGAACTTAAGCACACAATGCTGTAAAAGCATTGGGTTGATCTTAGGTACATAGTACTTATCGGTACATTACTAAGGCAGCTTATTTGTTCCGTACCTCGCGTACCTAACTTAAGAACACCTGTAGGTAGGTCTGTACCTAGGTAGGTAGCCTATAGGTAGGCGAGTTACATGTAGGCACTTACTGCGGGACATGTTATAATCTAAGGCACCCCACCTGCTAAGAGCACATTCACCTGCAAGAGAGCCCTTAGGGTCATCGTTTATGCATAGACCACGCTACTAAGTACTAAAAGTATGATGTCGAACCACCCACCACAACGAGCCTCATCCCTACCTTGGACTCGCGACATGTCAGGCTGGAGTCCTGCCGTTGCATATGTGCAATGATTTCCCAACGCCCAGAAGATGTCTTGATCAATCTTCTGCGGTCTGTCTATCATAATGCTCACCATGCAGGCCTCCGGTTGACCGGCCGCCCCACGTCGTTGTTCAAGCCTCGCTCTACTCGGCATCTCAACACCTGGTCCCGTCCTAGGAGCACTCTCTGGTCGCCAATTGGCCGCCCAGCCGATAATGGGAGCCCGGGGATTGCGGCTTGCCAAGGCCAGAAACAAACCTACGGGACCACGCCGAACGATGCGACAAAACCCCGCGAGATTGCCGTGCTCGGGGCCGGAATAACGGGTTTGACGGCAGCCCATTACCTCGCACGCCACGCAGAGAACGCCCACATCACCATCTATGAGGCCAGCGACGGCCCGGGAGGCTGGGTCAAGGCCAAGCGCGTCGAGGTTGAAGACGAAGCCGGCCGACGGGGCCATGTCTTGCTTCAGCACGGCCCGCGGATGCTTCGGTCCAGCAGCACATCCAACAAATACGATGACCTTGTCCTGTATGATGTCGTGAGTTCAGAGCCCAGAGTCTATCTAGCGTGTCCCGCATAGTGAAACAAGCCCACGACATGACTGACCAAGCTCGCATCCGGCTTCGTAGCTTGCTAGCCTGAACATGGCTGATCAGATCCGGCACCCGGAAGCTGTGTCAAACCACCGCTACATATACTACCCGGACCACCTTGTCAAGATGCCCTCGGCCGAGTTGAGTCTCGACAACATTGTCGGCGCCATTCAAAGCTACCTGACAGAGCCCATCTGGTCTGGCGGGCTTGGGGCTGCATATAATGCTTGGGTTAGCTACAACAAGACTCTGGATCCGTCCCAGCAGTACCCCGCTAGCCGCTTCAAAGACCATTCCGAGGACGAGTCGGTGGCGCAATTTCTAACACGCCTCACCAACGATGACAGGATTGTTAACAACGTGGTGTCGGGTATGATGCATGGCATATATGGAGGCGACATCGACAAACTCAGCGCCAGGCACACAGTGTTTGAGCGGCTGTGGTGTCACTTCCAGAACCCCCTGCCTTCGCATTTGGGGTGGGTCAATGTAAAGGAATGGTATCTTCTGAATGACTTGCTGAGTGGGCCAAACAGGCTCAAAATCATTGAGCTAGCAGAGAGTGCCGTTGATTGGAAGTTGTTGGCGTTCGAAGACGGCCTTGTATCGTTGGTACAGGGCCTGGAGAAAGATCTCAAGAACAAAGACAACGTCACTTTTAAGTATGAGGAACCTGTCACGTCCTTAAAACATGAAAACGGCAAGATATTGGTGGGTCATCCGTTTGAGAACCCCTGAGTCTAATGACCGTCAAGACTGACAGACATTCATAGGTGACGACGCCAAGGACAGAGCAACCGGTACAATACGACCATGTTATATGTACATTGTTCTCCAAGCAACTTGCTCGGATTACTGAGCCGCGCGATTCCTTGCCCTCGCTCGCAGAGACGCACGCGGTGACTATCATGGCTGTCAACCTTTGGTACCCGAACCCTAATCTCTTGGCCGAGGGGGGTTTCGGGTACCTCATACCATCATCTACTCCGAATAACCATGAGGGTGCTCTCGGCGTACTTTTCGATTCAGACCTGCGAACTGGTGACAGCGAGATGCCTGGTACCAAGCTTACCGTCATGCTTGGCGGGCATCACTGGGATGGTTGGGAGCATTTCCCCTCAGAGGAACTAGGAATCAGCATGGCGAAAGAGGTCGTGCGGCGCCAGCTCGGCATCAGTGAAAATGAGAAAGTAGTTGCAGCTGCACGTTTGTGCCGCGAGTGTCTACCGCAGCACTTCGTAGGCCACCGTGACCGCATGGGGAAGGCGCATTACGAGCTCTTGTCGGCATTCCAAGGTCACCTCACGGTTGCAGGACCCAGTTACACTACAATCGGTGTGATACCAGCGATGCGTGCGGGTTTCGACGCGGGCATGCGTGTTGCGCGTAATCATGAGCAGCCTTGGTTCCGGATTCCTGAGCACACTCGTGGTGATCAAAACAATAAATCCACAGAATATGATTATTGGGATGGATTTTGGTCACAAGCAGATCCCGAGGACCTACTTGAATTTGAAGATGACGCTGACGTAATTGGTGTCACTGGGCTCACGCAATTCACGGGACAGGAGTTGGACTACATGCGAGGCTGTCCTCATGATGCCCTGCTATTCCGTAGGACCACTGGGCATTCGCGACGCTTCCGGAGTGCGGATGGGCAATTCATCGACGTAGACCAGAGGCGACTAAAAAATGCCCCTCCATTCTATGAAACCACCCAATCGCCAAAAAACGACGAGTAGTAGCGATTAGGAAACGGCAAGAAAATGGCCCTTCCATGGGAAGAGGTGAGGCAGACTCTACGGCTCAGCATTTGGGTTGCGTTATATATCTCTTGGTATTATAAGGTGTATACTTTGTGTTCGGTTTCCCCTAAATTCCCGCCGCATATCTCAAAAGTGATTAGCATTTAAATATTTACAGAGATGGAGCTTCATTTCCGTGCCAAGAAAGCATCGTTGCCGAGAGAGAAATAAGGGTATTACAGAAAAAGAAAGACGAAAGCATTGACGATGAATAAATATAGAGATTCTCAACTAATTCCCTAATGATGAAGAGCTCGTGATATCCAAGGTATATTCGTATATCAGTAATACGTAACAATGATCCCACCGCTTTATTTCTCAGAACCATTTACGATTGATCGATTGCTTGACGGACTGACCTTGCCTGGGCGAGAAAACCTCACTGCCCACTCTAGTCTCGAAAAACTGTTTGAGCAAAGCTCATGGTTGCGACATACGCTCAGGTAAGGGTTGCTCGAAACGGGCGATGGGTGGATATTGAAATGTAAATCGCCACAACACATAATCCCCGTCACGTCATTCCAGATGCCATGTCAACCTACAGTTTCAATGCAGGCATATAGATATTTAAAATCAAATTCAATATATTTAACATGCTATATATACCTTTAATACCAATTTCACTGTCTTATCCTATGCGAGCACGCCGACCCGACTGCATGATTTAATAACCCGATAGCCAGATGAACCGATCCTCTAAACCCAATGCAATGTGGATGCCTGTGCGTGTATGATACAGCGAGGGAACAGAATGCAGCCTGAATAGTACCAGCCCCAAACCCAACGCCGTCAATAGAAAAAAAGACAGTTTCCAACTATATCGACTATCTCCAATTCAGAAATAGCATTCTAGACAATATTATAGACCCTCTTTGCGATATAGTAGCAGGTTAGACCGAAGAGAAGCAGCCCGGCGGTAATGGCGAAGAACCAAGTTAGGTTGTTTTCGTATTCCTGACCGGGGACCCAGACGTTCATGCCCCAGAGACCGGTGATGATGTTCATGGGGAGGACAATGGTGCCGAGGACTGTTAATCTGCCCAGGACGTCGGCTGTCTTCTCGGCTCGCTCGTTCATGCGGATGTTAATCTGAGCAATGTAATTGGCATGGCAGCGCGCAAGAATCCTGATATACCATAAGCTGGGGTTCATCATGGCGGCAAATTACTCTGTGAGGGAGGCAAGATAACTTACACTTCGTAATGGCTTAGATTGCCAGTCATGGTCACGATATGATCCTGGATATCGCCCAGGTATAATCCGATGTCTGACCGCGGCGCTACCTCCCAGTGCTCGTTACACCTTTTGGCAAATCCCTTGATGACGTCGGCTTTATTCCCGAGGAGTCGATATAGGGCCATGACCTTCTTTCTGCAGTCACCGACACGGCGCAACATATCCCCTTTCGTTTCTGTGTTTCCCTCTGGCACTGTATTCTTCTCTTCAACACTCCCCCGGTTCTGTTTTGTTGACGTAGATTGCGGATCAGTGGATGAGTGTAGTTCTAAGATCTCATCGTCGATCTCGTCTACCTCTTCTTCAATATTCTGGATAAGAGGAAGATAGACATCGGTGATATCATCAATGATTGCGTAGCTGATCCAATCAGCGCTGAGCATCATGAAGTCCTTCAGCTGCCGTATCCTGCGACGCACATTGGCTGGGTGCGGTGTTTGGCTAAAGTGGAAGGAGAGAACACCTTCACGGAACACCACGACATACATGTTGACCGGTTCTAGGTAATTCTCCGACTTGGCGTCTTGATCAAAAGAACGGTAATTGACAAAGTAATAATGTCGGAAGAGTTCAACTTTCTCACGCTGTTCCTGGAGCATGATATCCTCCGACGTGAGAGGATGTATACCAAAGGCTTTGGCAAGAGCTTTCATTTCCGCGTCTGTTGGGCTCAAAACATCAAGCCACCAGATGGGACGTTCTCCATACCGTCTATCTGGAGAAGGAGATTTTGTGTCGGGAAAAGGTGATTTTACCCTCCTCGGTGTTGATTCATGGGAGCCTTCTCTTGAAGGAGATATGGAAGCAATAGGTCTTTCCTTGGGTGAAAGGTTCGCGTCCAGTTGAAGATCGGGGATTATGGTGGTTGCTGTCGAAGGTTGCCTTGTCGTGGCTTTGGAGGACGATTCGCCACCTTTGCTCATGCTTACGACTTCTCCTAGAAGCTCGTCATCTTCGTCCGAGAAATCAGACAGGAGCGGTGGATCTGGAATGAAAAGTTCTTGAAAGTTGGCATCCGGTTGAACCAGCTCCGAAATTGTCTGACTGTGTATAGTGCTTTGAAGCTCCTCGTTGAAATATGTAAAGCGGTACGGAGCATCCTCCTCGATTTGGAACCACCCTTTCTGGTGAACAGGGCGCAATCGCCCGTTGACGAGCTGCGGCTCTGTAATTTTCTTCATACGTCTAACTTCACTTTTGCCCTCCTGCTCGAGGCGAGACCACTCTTCCAGAATAGCCAGGTCGGGCCATTTACCACGACGCCGCCGTCGTGCTCGTATGCTTCCTTTATCACGAGCTTGTTGCAGCTCATCGTCAGCTATTTCAGACATGCCATCCTGGGGGAAGCAAACGTCTTCAGCCGCTTGAAGCGCTATGGTCTGCCTCCTCTCAAACGAAGACTGCTGAAGAGGGTCGACGTCCCCCCCAGCCCCATTGGGGGGCGACATGTCTTGAGAAAGACTATCTCGCATCATGGCATCCCCAAAGTTTATATCAGTCCGATCCATGGGCCCCAGGGTGGGCGAACCAGGCATCGAGGGAGGGTAGTTAACATTATGTCTCTCGCCAGGCGTCAGAAGGACTGTGTGCGGCCGGTTGCTGGATCTGCTAGAGCCACGGGGGCTGTGAGGCTGTTCCCACCCATGGAAATCCTCGCGCATACCATAATTGCGAGGCGAATCAATATTTAGTCTAGCTGGGCTAGCTAGCAGCGGCGTATCCTCTGTGTCGCCGGCATCCTCGCCGGTTTGCCGAGAAGACATAGTACGGAGGCGGGCAGCGGCAGGTTGGGACATGGAATGCGATGTTGCGAGCACCGAAGGTCGTCTCGGGCGCGGGTACTGGGCAGCCCTAGTTAATCTGTCAGGGCGGGGATGAAGGGAAGTCTGCAGACGTTGTTCATACCTGTGATCCAGGAGAGCTTCGCTATCTATGCTTGTGTGGCTAAGATTTCTCCCTTGAGCATAAAACCCAGCGTGATCAGTGGCACTGGCCAAGGCTGGGTTGGCAGCAAATTCGTCCGAAGGGACGAGGAAAGATTTTCTCCTTGGACGTTTGTGTTTCCGGCCAGCTCGATGCTTCTTCTTCGGAGCCTGGCTGCTCGACCCGGCCGGGTGCAGCGACCCAGACGGCGCGGGATGCGAGACGCGCGAGGAGGTATCGAGGACGGAATAGGGATTTGTAACCATGATGGATAATAGCTAATGTGTAGCTTTGAGATGGCTCATACAGCGCGTTGCGCATCGAATAAAGCGCGGGAAGTGGCTATGTCAATTGATGAAGCATGACTGCGAAGCGGTAGTCCGAGACGATTCAGACCGCGAGCGATGTTGCCCTAAAAGTGAAAGAAAAGAGAAGGATAAAAAAGACTAGGTTTATCTTAAAAGCCACCAAAAGATAAAATTGTCACGGGAAGAAGAACCTTGGGAAACCCTTACATGTACGAAGAATCTTAGTCGGGATGGTGAACGATAAGTGCAACTATCACATGGCGGAAAATCTTACCTATTAGCTAGGAGGTGGGATCCGGGTGACGTCGTCGGAATGAGCAAACTAAGTACTAGCCTATCTAAACAGTGCATGCCTACTGTACACTTACAGGTACTTGATTGTTAGCAATGTGGATATTGATGCTGTTGTTGTTGAAAAAGATGAAGTATTGTACAAGGCATCCACTGTGAGGGGTAATATCTAGGCACTGTCCTTCGTACCTTCCACAGTACTCAGTTAGGTATGGTACCTAAGGTAACCTGTTTGGGTAGCTACCTACTACAAGTACATGAATTAGGCCTTATTCCTTATTGGAGGTATAGAGATAGGTAGGTATGTAACCGGTTTCTTACATGTACCTACCATGCGAGTTGAGCGAATCTCGAATATTGAAAGGTATGAAGTTCCCTGACCAACTTCTCTCCATTGTCAGTCCAGGACACCGTATCTGAAACTTTCGGCAATTCAAACCAGTGTAGTGTATCTTATACTTTTGGAAGGCCCGCCGGCGGAAATCAAGATCAACTCGGAAAAGGGATCAGGCCGCTCTTTAAAAGATGTTCTGCTCCCTCCTCCGAGCGGGCGTTTTATTGACTCTAGTTTGCTGTTCATGGTGTGTCATTATACTAGGACGCGTTCAGTGCTCATTTCGCACATTTATGCCCTCCGTTTCACAGTCAATATTGATGAATTTGCCCCGAGTCTTCAGACTATAGCGGTAATGTCTAGGTGCACGCATGGTTACCTCACTGTCCTCTGTAGAGCTTGAACATTTCAAGGTGCTGTTGATATCACCATTGATGGTTCAATATAGTGCATAGGCAAACGTAAGCCTATTGCGATCTGATCTGATTGAGCCTCGCGTTTGGCCTATTGTACTGTTTTAAAAGAGCCCTTTTGGACCTGCAGTCGGACATTTGGCCACCTCAAAACCTTACTCCATGCAAATGCTATGAAGGCGCGTTTTTCCCGAGGCCGGCCATACTAACATTTTTCTGTATATCCTGTCCAACTTGGCCTAGCCTAGTCCCTGACGCCAATCCTTGCAATGAATACCAGAGAAGTCCAGCCTATACTTCTACACATTATACATTTCCCACCATAGTCATAAACTGCAAGGCTGAGTGGGCCATGAGACCATCTGCTCGCCAATTCTGCCTGCGGGGGGAACCTCCGAAATCATGAATGTACGCTGTGAGGCGTCAGGGCAGAAAACCACATATTCTCAAGCCGCCGAAACACCAGGGCAACGTTGTATCGCATTAGATTCAGCGCCGCTGTGCCGCGAAGCTGGCCCGAAGAGCTAGGATTTGCTGCCGCTCAGCCTCGGGCAGTTGGTCAATAGTCTCCTGTGGCAAGTTCATGACTGCTGCCATGAGAGCGTCTGGGTCTTGCTGGGTGGCGGGGGGGTTTGACGCAGGCGGTGCATAGCTGGCCTGAGCAGGTGGCGGAGCAGGCGGCGCATAGGCCACAGGAACAGGAGGTGTTGAAGTCGCCGGAGCTGTGTAGCTGGGCAGCGCCGGAGGGTAAACGGGGGTTGGTTGAGCAACAGGAGGAGCTGCAGCACTTGAGTCCAAAACTGACTGTATTGCTTCCGGTGAAACTAGACCCATTAACAGTAGAGCTTGGAATATGGCGTAAGAAAGTTGCGGCGCTTGTGTGAGGAGTTCAGTCGCACGGTTTGGGTCTGCAGTGGCGAGAGATTTCATCTGGGATAGAATATCGAGGAGTTGGGAAGGGGGGAGGGTGTTGAGGGTTCGTGAAATGGCGTCGGTGGCTATCATCCCGGGTGGGAGTTCTTTCCCCGGCGGCAAAGGGGGTAGAGATGCTGCAGATTGTGCCTGGGCTGCGTGATGTGAGACTCCATTTGTTGTTTGACCGTAGTTGTTAGAGGCATTAGCTCCATCATCTCCGTCAACACGGCCTTCTGTACTGTAATCGACGCGAAGTTTGCGACCCATGATCTCGTAATCGTTCAGGTTCCGAACTGCCGATGCGGCAGAGTCTAGTCGGGCAATGCGGTCAGCCGAGGAAGCACATCCGCGTTGGGGTTCGGTGGATGGTCACGACATACCGGCATCTGGATACTCAGCAAAGCCAAATCCTTTGGGACGTCCGGTCTCGCGGTCATAGACGAGGCGGAAATTAAGCACTTTCCCAGCAGTGCTGAAGATGTCGCTGATCTGCTCTTCTGAAAGGCCTGCAATGACAAGTCAACCTCAGGCGCAGCCACCGAGACACGTTTCGCAATCACGTACCATAGGGTATGTTTCCGACAAAGACCACCCGCGACGGTGGCTTGGTGGACATGATGGATGATAGATCGTGCGTAGGTGCCCGAGCCCTTTCTTTGGAAAAAGCAATCACCGCACTGTTCTAATGGCAACTCTCTGGGGGGTGAGAGGCCATTCACAGAGGTGGTGTTGTTATGAAAATATAAAACAGTGTTGACGGAGATGATGCGAGGTGAAAGAGGCTTTGTAGGTACAATATCTATGTGCCTTTGGTAGGTCGGCAAGGTAGGTACATGTATGTACCTACAGTAGCTAGACGGGATCCGCTTTAGGTTAAGAGCTTTAGGTAAGGTACAGTAAGTACGTACTTGCACAATGCAGGTAAGGTACTCCATCTCTTCTACAACTGTATGAGTATCTCCCGCCATTCCCCCGAAGTCATAAGGGAAATGAAAGGTGAGCAGCTGATATGAAGGTTTATTTTTTACATGCATTAGGTACTGCGATGAGTACGTTACTAATGGCAGCTATTTAAGTTATATTACCTACCCTACCAAGTAGTTGACAACATTACTACTTGACTGCATGATTTATGGGTTATAGCACTAGCTGATATTTACAGTACCTCAGGTGAATTGGGATAGAAGTTAGACATGAGCAATACCGTCAAATAAAGAGATATCTTCGCCGTCATTGAAGCATGCAAATCAATTCGCAAAATGGGAATTGTATTTAGAGTTTTGCTGTTGTAGATTATCCACTATCGTCGGACAATCTGAAATCCTCATCGTCCTCATCCTCATCTGATAAGTCTACTTTCTTCCTCCTTGTTCGCCGTCGGGTTGACTGTCTCGGTTTTGACTTGGGTTTCGGAGCTGCCTTCCTGAGCCTCTTTTTGACAGGCGCCACCTCCGACTGAGCTTCGGACCCTTGTTCCAACCCGTCGCTGGAAACACCGTCTTGGACCTGTGCAAGCCCGCCTTCTACGGCATCATTGTGATACTCTACCTGGAAGGGGTCTTCACCCTCGTCGTCTTCGTCGAGGCTTATAGGCGCGCTAAAGAAAGCAGAAGTTTTGCGAGGTTCTTCCTTCTCAGCTTCGTCTTCGTATCCTTCAGGCAAGAAACCTCCACCCATATCATCGTCATGCGCGTCAATCTCGACGCCTGCCTGGTTCCTATTCTCATCCTCCAAGACATCGGCAGTCTCGTCTAGGTGTCCGTATTCCTGTCGTATGCGATCTGCGATTCGGAGCCCTCGTAGGAATCTGATCCAAGTGCTCAGTGCCGCTTTCCTGCGCTTCTCATCCTCTTTTCTCGCTCGTTCTGCTTCTTCTTTCTCCAATTCCTCTAGTAGTAGCCCATGATGTTCCTGTGCGATTACTACTCCTTGAATGACGGGAACAGCCATACGGTGACCAAACTCAAACCCAACGACAGCTTCGGCGAAATCAATCCCGAGACGCTTACAGACCCGTGGTCCCCCACGATAGGGAACATGAACAGCACCTGCATTGGTTAGACACGCATGACACAATTTTCGCAAGGGAAACATACCTTCTGGACACATATGCTCAGCAAACATATCAATGTTACTATTAGCACAGCGTTAGCAAATTTCATCACAGCATATGGTTGATTGTACTGACCCGTATTCATTCTTAGGTATGACACCATCTTTTATCGGGTCAGGGATAATCCAGTCAGTTTGATCAAAGCTATAAAGAGGTTGTAAAACTTTCTTGCCTGTCGCGGCCTCGGCTTCGGCAATTTCTCTCCGTCGATTCGTCGTCGCTGCTCGGTACGGCGCATGTTTTAACGGTTGAGCCCCTTCAAGCGGAGCACGGCCTTGTTTGTGCCACGTTTCGGCACTTTTCACCGACACGACATCTTTCCGGAGGTAAACGTCTTCTTCTTCAACTTTCCCACCCTTTACCTTATTGCGGAACACCTTCACCGGAACAGCTTCAGGAAGTAATGCTTCCTCTCTTCTCAGATGTCGCTGCAGAACATAATCTTTCGAAGTTTTGTAGTACTGTAATGTCTCTTCTCCTTCCTTTACCTCTTTCTTTTCCGGCTGGGCAGGCTTTAGATCGGTTGCTTCTTCTATTTCGTCAAGTGCAGTAACAGGATGCTTCTTGTCACCCCTAGAGTAGCCTCTGATGATTGATTTGAACCAATTGAACTGCTCATATCGTCGGACTTTACCATGTTTATTGTATATCGGAACTTTTTCTTCTGGCATTCGGACTCCTTTTGTCTTGCCTGGAAATACCTGTTTTTTGAGATAGCGAACAGTTACATCCTTTGCGGTGCCGTCCTGCGAGAATCCCACGCAGTAAGCCATTATTTGCTTTGCTTTGTCTGCCTTGCCGCCTCGCGGCTCTAGGGACTCTATCAAATCGCGATTTGTACCAACGATAGATTTGACAATGGGATCAACAACAATGTACTTATTCGTCACTGGTGATAGAACTTCCGTCCAGTAGTGAGGAAACTCTAAATCCTTGTCATAGAGTTTCAACTTGGGCTTTTTTGGACGAACGTCGTCTGTTACATCCACAACAGATGAATCTTCATCGCCCTCGCTGAGAGGTGCTGCATACTCATCAGAATCGTCTATGTCCATTTTTAAGGCATCTCTATCGGATTTTCTTGCTTGACGTCTGGCTGGTTTGATTGCTGCTCCCTTTTTCTTTATTGGCTTCATCTTCGGTGTCGGCTCCTCCACTTTGTGCCCATTCGTCTGTTGCCCCCTCATCTCGTCTGCTTCCTCCGCTTTGCTCCAACCGAATCCAAGAGACTGAATATTCGCGACCACTTCAAAATGAAAGGGTTAGTAAAAGTAGACGTATCGTAGAAAAAGAGTGTGTGGTGATGATAACAGCCAAACCCACGAAAAGGGGAATTGAGAAAGACTGAGAAAGACTTACATCGTGTGTCAAGCCCCAAACCTCGCAAAAGTGCAGTGAAAAGTTGAGCACCAATATCTCTACTGCCGGTGCAAGACTGAGCTAATTGCCGAAATTGGACGATGTCTTCGACTCGCTCCCCAAACTTTTCTGGGTCGTGTTCTTCCTTTTCAAATGCCGCTCTCAATTTTCCAAGCATCCTTGGATTCATATAACCCCATTTGCGTAATCCCGGAGCCGTTATCGCGAATCTCTGCTTCCACCAAGCTATTAAAGACTTCATCAGCCTGAACAAGGGATCTCCCTGGCTCATGTCGGGAACCCCCTTCTCCAGGCGGTCGGCTGCTTCGCTCCAGTCCCTGGCTCGTTGCGACTTCTGCTTTCCCTTCTTTTTGGCATTGCTCTTAGCCTTGGATTCGCTAACGGAGGGTTGTGAAATTCCGCTGCTGTGTCTCCAGCGATCGACTTCTTCCCAAAGACGGGAAGGTAGGTGGGATAGCAATATGGCTTGAACTTCCTGGTCGCATAGCCACGAATTCCGTACCGCGTTGTGCCATAGAAGGAACTGGACATGCATACAATGAGTAGCGACACGAAATGCCTTCTCTCTCTTCGTAGGGCCTTTCTTTCCCAGTTCACTAGCCAAGGGTAAAACTCGATTGTCTTGGTACAGTGTTAACTCCAGGTCACCCAGCTCCGGGTGTGGCTGGTTTTGTGGTTCGTGAGATGGTACATCCTCAAACTCCATTTCCTCCGAGTCGTCGGAGTCATCAGAGTCGTCAGTATTGTGACTGGTTTTCTGTCGCTTAGGTGCAGGGACATCTTCAAACTGAGTGTCCGACAATGAGCTGAGAGAGGTACTGTCGTCTTCGTCCTCCTGCATTTTCTCTAGTGCTGCTCTCGTCTTTTCCGCCGAGCCCCGTTTGGATGCTGAATCTAAATCATCCCATAATGTAGATTTCCTAGGGGCGGTGTTTCTGATGGGGGTAGTTTCAGCAGTCGCCTGTCTCGACTGCTTGGCAGCATGTTCATCACTATCTGATGGCAATAATCGCTTGCGCGGTACATGTGGAGGCATATCGAAAAATAATAACCATGACAACGGTGGCGTAATTTTTGAGCTGGATCAGATCGCGGTTTTTCGAGCTTGAGAAGGCGTGAGAGTAACATGCGTCATCCAAAACGCGAAAGCCCGTGACTTCATATGCAACCTGAAAGCTTAATGGTTCCGAAACAGGACTGACTAGTGGATAACCCATGCCTGATTGAATACCCAATTTGGTAATAGCTGTACAGGGACCAACACAGTGCCCCTACGAATCTCACGGTGGGCGCTCACGATAAGTACCTCTACAACAGCCGCAACGTCCTCCCCGTTCCTTAACTCATTAAGTCCAGCGTCGCTCACTCGGTAGCTCGTTTGCTTGAATGACGCCCTAACAAATTTCATTATGCTACATAGTTAATAGATTGATGTTGTTTAGGCCGTGTCTGACCCGAGCTAAGCATTATGCTAGTATAGGTAGTCCAAGCACCGCAGTGCTAGAGTCAAACGCCACTTCTCGGATGTTTGCTCTTTCTGCGTCTACATATCTTTAAGAGGTCGAATGAGCGGGGAAACCTCGTCGGCCAATGAATGTAGTGAATGATACAGTCTTTCTTTGTCGACTCAACTAGCTAATTTCTTAGGGTGGCGTGTTGTAACTTGTCCAACACAGGTTCCGCCAACAACGGGATACGACCTACAATATGCGACTACAGACATAACAATACCTCACGGTGATATCGACGACGTCAAAATTCAGACTGCAAAGTTGGCTCGAGATCCAAGCATCAGTAGCGAAGAACTGTAATTGTGGAGTATATTAAAATAAGTACAAGTCACGTTTCAATCCATGGGATGTCTCGATCCGCGTAGGTAGACGAGGTAACGTTTTTTGTGTACCGTCCGATTCTGTCTTTCCATGTTCCGTTCAATCATTGTGTAGCGACTCCGGTGCTAGCATGTCTAAAGGTCTCCAGCGACCTGAGATTCTGAGTATTGGTGTCTGGATACGGACCCCTATCGCAAAACTTCTGCCCAGCCTCATCATCTGAGGTCGTTTTATATTCTCATGCTGATAACCTCTTGCTCAAGTATAATGTAGATAATAGTTTCGGCCGTGCTAAAAGGTTATGGATCCTAGTGAATAGCGTGATCTTGGTTGCTGCCTCGCAATGGATACGAGCCCTACGTCGGCATACCAGGGGGGAAAAGACGCAGATATGGGTTGCGGGGAACATATTGCGGAGGATTGTCATAAGGATCTTGATTAGCACCGGCGACGTCTTGCACAAAGTCTTCGCTATCGGAATTCCCATCACCTTCAAGTCCAGGTCCATATAACATTCTGTGAATGGCCGAATACGCCCCATTCATCGTATAGGTCATGAAACCGCAGGTGAGCTCAGCGAGAGACCAGAGAGCGACGGCAGAGGATTCGTAGGTGTCATCTTTCGATTCATTATATCGGACGATGTAGAGGATTCGACCGAGTCCCATCACAAACGCTCTGCACCGTTCGCTCAGTCAGTCCAAATATCAATCAAATACAGATAAAGACGGAGCTATTGTGTTTGTATGTCTTACGATAGGCTCGTTCCAAATGTGAGAGCGTGAACTACATCCTGGTGATGAGCTGACCACTTCTCCCAAATGTTTATTTGAGGCAGTAAGGCTATGGCGGTATCAAGCACCACGTTGATGATAGCAGTACTCATATCGTATGGCTTGTTATTAGCACGGCACTTTCCTGTCACCCTCCTGTCCCATGCGCGCTTGAGCGGCGTGCAGTGGGTGCTCAAGAGAACCAGTGACACTACCAACAAGATCACGTTAAAAAATAATAATGCCGGGCAAGCCGAGTAGGATATGTCTCGCTTGCGAGAACGACGGCGGAATGGTCTAGTCCATTCCCACAGTATCGCGGTCTTCAGTATACCGTTTATGATGATATAAAGATACGCAAAGACAAACGTTGACTACGCTATAGTCAGTCAAGCGGCTGATAGATAGGGGTAGCACACAGATCATCGATAACATACGAACAGGACTTCATCGAGATGTTTGTTTTGAATGTCCCATTGATGGACGAAGAGGCCATGGAAGAATTTTCTCGTCAAGATCAATAACCACCCCGTCAGGTAACCTAAGAAGAGAATCTAGGTGGACAATCAGTCATAGGAAATTCAGAATCAGAACAATGTTCAGATAGCGTCAAGGCTTGACAGAAAAGGAACAGCTTACATATGCGATCATCAATAGCTCTGGGAGGATGAACTCCGTGTTAGCAGATTGATTCCAACTCTGCTATCAAGCATCGGGAACACACACGTACAATCGTTCGCACGGATTCTCTTCTGCAGATACCACTTCCTATACGCGCAGAGAATAAAGAAGGTCGTGGATAGCAGAAGACTCATGATGATTACGAAGTATACCATTGCGTCCAAATTGCGTGGGTGTTTGAAATTGGACTTGACACCAGGTGGCGGTTCAAGAGCCGCCTCATCGTCGCGCATCTGCTCTGTTTCTGGAGGCGACGAAGCTAGGTCAAATGTAAACATAGTGGACAGAATGAAATATTCAATAAACTTTCTTCTGAACAGATGTATAGAAAAGCTAATTGTTATCCTATCAGAACGAAAAGGATATGAATGAGATTCTTGGGAATTGGGGTGCCAGCAGTCCGCGTGGGAGAGATCCGACGGCGAGCACCTTCACTAACAAAACGTCGCTTGAACTCATACTTAAACAAGTACGAGAGAGGCGATAGATCCTTTCGTCTATATCATGTATTTGTTGCATTGGGAGATAGCGGCCGGCAGCATTGTGCGTATGTTATGTCACTAATTTAGTATCACCTTCCACTTGTCGGCTATGACCTCCTTGCTAAACACTCAATGCAGATAGCAGCGGCCTGTCAGCGGAATTGTCGAAAACATATCGGTACAATGCCAGGCAAGTAAGATCCACACAGGCATCGTATTTCACTAAATCCATTTGCTTGCTCGTGTACTCATTTTCAATTAAGCTTGGGCTTAGTTTTCTATGTATATCCCATCTTGAGGCCTTTGGTATGAAGAATAATCAGCCCGTGTGGCGTATACAATAAATAATATCCAGACACAGTCGCAGAGGCGGAGAGGGCTAGTCTTCTGACATTCGGCCTGAAGAACCACGCATATATCTCTGACCAGTTCTTCAATGTAGGGGCTTGTGTTAATTGGATGATAACTAGATGCCAGGGGTAAAGCGTGATCACTTAGATCACGGAAACCGTTTTCTTGTGCATAAATTACAGACACGAGAAATCTGAAATTCCCGTCAAATATGTCATCTAGAACGCGGAGTGTGTAGGAACTGAAACGTGTTGTACCTACAGCTGTGAAATCGTCCATGCAAGCCTTCAAAGACTTACCTAGCTACAGTTAGATACTGCAACCGTAGCACGGCAGGCACGCTATATATCCCGTATTCCAGTATTAGCAGGTAGTATACGGAGGTGCTCTTCAGCTTCCACGACAGATGAGGTTGTCCTTCTATTATCTAGTGCTGATGTTAAACGGTACCTGGATACGACAGTTCTTATACACTGGGCATACGTACATATACTGTATGTATGGAGTTGCGGCAAGGAGGTTGCCGCTTATATAAAGCATTTAGTGTATCAAAGAGGGTGTCATCACTTGCGTATGGTATCAATCGCGAGGTATGCTATTCAGATGGAAAAGAAGATCATTGCAGTATATAGATCTTCTGATATTGGGGCAGTGTAGCTGGATTCCAGAGATGAGAATCTAATAATGAGATATCTGTGCAGGCCGTTATATTTGCATGTCAAAGCAATGTCTGGGCTGCTTTAGCATGTAGCTGCAACGTTGAAAGCGCTAAGGTCCACTGCCACTAATACAGCTTAGGTGCGGGTTAGTAACCAACCTAGGTAGCAACCCCAGGGGCGCTAGCACGGGCTTGCATTAGTGTGGTTATGGCATCGGCGGCCCCCAAACCCAATATTCTGCTCCGCCCCGGCGGCTACTGTATAACCTTAGAATCATGACAGCTTCACTATTTATGATATTATTGTAGCATAGACCATAGCCAAGCGGCCACTTGCCCCCTTGAGTTCAGGTCGCAGTATTGACCACGGTTATAGTGTGTTGTATATTCCCATGCTATTTTATGAATGTAGCAAGTGCTACGGGTAGTATCTGACCTTCTTATGAGAGATTGTACCTCTCCGGCCGGTTACCGAGGCTTCAAGACTCGGGTTCGGTTGGGTGCCACGCTCTACACTGAAAGAGGGTTAGAGTTTGCTTCCACCTACATCACCGAGCTCGTACATACTGTCAATGGCCGACGAATACGAGCTCAATATCGCCAACTGCATGCTCGGTTAATGAGATAGATGCGCTATAAGGCGCGCTATACCCAGCACATTTTGAGAGGCACCGTTACTTGATAGAAGTCAAAGATGATTATTCCTCTCTGAACCCAGCGCTATTTTGACCAATTCAAAAGCAGCTGCAGGACCTGTGCTGAGTAAGGTGTAAGACGTGCAGCTTCTTCTAGTGCATGTATCGCAATTCGAGCCAGCCTTAGTGAGTAGGTATGTGTGTTTACAAAGATGGAGGCGGCTTCGGTAATTGCAGTATGCAGAGCCGGAGACCGGTGGCAGTGACGTTCAGTACTCCATCTCGAAGGCGAGAGGGAGACGAGGGAGAGACGAGACAGGCGAGATAGGCGAGCAGACAGGGAAGAGCAGGGGAGGCTGTGCTTTGTCTGCAGTAGCGCACAACTGGACAGCACTGTGCCACCTTGTTCCGATCAGGGGTCTCTAAAAAAAGGATTCCTGTGCTGTATGGTAGATCTGGTTGGCGCCTGCTGGGTTAAACTCAATCTCGCTGTGTGTCTTGGCCTTACAGTAGCTGGTCTGCAGGGGGTTATAGTGGGCAGTAGTGGGTATCCCAGGTATTTTACTGGAGTACTAGGCACATATGTACCTCTCTTTGCTCTGTCCGACTACCTAGCGAGCCTAGAACATAGCACAACTGTACATGACGTTGGCGAAGACAGACGAGTTGGTGATCCCTTCTAGACATGGACGAATAGGTGGCCGAGCCATAAATACGAATCTGACCAGCCCTTTTTTGTCGTCATTCCCAATTAGTGTTCTCGTCGTGGCAATGCTAACCGCCACAGCTAACCGCCCAGTCGGGCACCAACTCTTGGTTTGCATGTCCAGTGCTGGGAGGAACGAAGAAGAGGTGTTCATGCTAAGCGCAAGCACTAGGGGACGATGTAAGCGACTAGAAGCGGCAGAACGCTGCAGTGATCGATGACAGCACCCTGGTTACCAAGTGGTAGTGGGTAGTGGGTAGTGGGTAGTGGGTAGTGGGTAGTGGCAGAGATGTCAAGAAGGCAAAGTGCGATCCAAAGTTGCTGGTGATGGGTCTACTTACTGATTGACGTACATACAGATACCTACAAAGACAAGGCACATGGACATGGACAGGGACAGGTACAGGCGCAGGCGCAGGCACAGACAGACAGACATCACCAGTACGAGACACAGCTGCTGTAAAGGGGGGCGCCCTCCGAAGAGAGACGTCCCGATATTCGTCGGTTCCTTCGACGACCCATTCATCTCAGCCCTGTCGCCGTACCCCGGCACTTACACCAGCTGCTCCATCCCGATGTGACCCTCGAACTTCGCCTCTCATTTTCTTAAAAAGTACCCGTTTCATGTTTCTTCCTCTTCCAACCCATTACCTTCCTTCCTGTCCTGTTCGTATTTCGCTTGACCTGTTTATCTCTGGCGCGCGGGTAAACCACGTATGGAAATCGAGCCATGGCTCGCCCACTATTCCATCATGTCTTCCTCCGTCTCCCTCCCGCAACCGCAGTCCTTCTCCTCAGCGCCGTGTTTGACCTAACCAACGGTCATGCGCTCCCACGACCGACCAAAGTCGTCGAGTTCCGGGAGCTGGATGTGGTACCGTTTCCTCCCGTCCCAACGGGCAGGCCGCTGTCGCCCTTCGACCTTCAGCGGCGACAAGAAAACACGATATGTGGCTATCTTGGGGGCAACTCAGATCTCCCCGCCACATGTTCGCTAGGATCTCATTGCGTGTTGGATGCGGCCAACTCGGTGGTCGGCTGCTGCCCCAACGGCGGCGCATGTACGACAGGGGTTTTCACAGGCTGCGTCGATAGGAATAGCAGCCCACAAACAGAGATTAACCCCTATGTGTACACATGTCAGGGCACCGATGTCTGCTACATGAACAACTTTGCCGGTGGGTATTACCAGTATGGCTGTGGGACAGCATCGGAACTGGGCACCACCGTTCAGACATCTGCCGACGGTGCGACAGCGGCACTGAGCATTGCGACTGTGGATGTGAGCTTGACAGAGCCGCCACGCACGCTTGCGACACCGACGACAATAGGGGCTTCTGCGTCAACGGGAACAACGAGCTTGAGCCAGATCAGCTCTCACTCGACTTCAGCGACGCCTTCATCCGGCACCACCGGCACCACTCCCTCCACAGCTTCTACAACTTCGTCGGGGACTTCGTCTCACAGCAGTTCTTCCGGGACACACTCAAAATCATCGACATCATCAACATCGACCTCGTCAACGAGGACTCCAAGTTCGACTACCACTATACCAACGCCAACAGCGATAGGCAGCTCTGCGTCTGCAAAGGAAAGTCGGACCGGTGCCATCATCGGTGGAGTTGTTGGCGGTGCCGCGGCCGTTATCTCACTGATAGCTCTCATCTTCTTTTGCCTGCGTCGACGGAATCGCAACCATCGCACAGGACCGGGACCGGCACCGCCAGCACCACCAACGACGGAGTACACAAGGTAATCCCACTCTTGGCCCTTTCTCTTTTTACTCGTCATATTTTTGTGCTAATAACCACTCAGTCCAATGCAGTCGCACGGGGCGGCTTTTGCACCACTGCCCTCGTGGCACGATGACGAAGGATCCCCTTCGCCACCTTTCCATAACCACTCGCATCCGCACTTGCCTGAACCCTACGGCCCACTCGAGCGGACGCGCTCGGTTGCCTCATCAAGCTATCGTACTCAGTCGAACCCCCGCCCGCCAGACCCTTACGGTCCGCTTGAATCTACGCTCTCTCCCCCTGTACCTGCAAACCTGGGCGCAACAGCCCATAGTTACTCGCAGCCATTGCGGTATAACCCTGCATATATGCCGGCGGGCATGTCGCAACCCAAAGGTGTCCTTACTCCCGTAGTGGAGGAAGACCAATCACACCAGTCGCTGGAGCGAGAAGAATCGCACGACCGTGAGATTGACGACTTCTCGCGGGCGTACTCGAGCGCCGGAATAGGGCAGCTCACAGACGAGGACATCGAGGAAGATCGTGCACCATTGCGGGCTGACCCCCACGACACACACAACGAAGAGGACTCAATATCCCGCCGAAGTGCCGGGCATCGTCCGCTTTGGCAGCAGAATCGGCAACAAAGCCGAAACTTAATGTGGCTATGATGAATTTCTCCTATCATTTTTAAAGGATATGTGGTACGTCATATCTCGCATAGAGTTTGGGTACGTGTACTTGTACAACAGCAATGAAGATGGCGTTGGGGAGCACTTCTTTCATATCTTGACGACTTATATAAGCGGGTCAACATTCCAATGGGCCGAGGAGCTTGCCCCTAAGGCGTTTTGCTTTGCTTTTTGGCGAGGAAGGAGTTTGGGAAGTCAATCTAGAAGAACATGAAACGACACGGTATATATACGCACATATACTTTTTACGAACTCGAGTAATGAGGTAGGAAACAAGGCTTGCATGGGATGGGGGTTTTTAACATATGAGACACGCAGCCATTTGGGTCGCTGTTTCTATTTCGTATATATTAGTTTCTTGACATACGAATCAACCTACACCAATGCTTGGTTAGGCATATAGAAGATACAAAATTCCATCAGGTGCATCCTGATACACAAGTACCTATCTCATCACTATTTGGTTCTTGCACCTGCCAGGTCAGAAATCAAAAAACAAAAGATCCAACGAAATTTACCACGGAATACGAAAATAAAAAGTTCGACCAGCTCATTGCCCACGCCTTGATTAGAAGCAGTGAATGAGTAAATGAGGGTGACAGTATCAAATGTTCCTGAAATACTGATAGCCTGTGTGTGGATAATTGACATGCAATATATACACCGTCATTACGACCATCGTAATTCCTTCTCGCCTGGCAAACTGCATTTGACTTGAGTGACAGAGTGAGCCAAACTAGAACTCAACATAAAGATAATAGACGGATGGTTATCTAAAAGTAAGCTCCTTACTTGATTTGTTCATTCACCCCTTTCCGTGGAACTAAGCCGTACCAAAAACTTGCGACACAGCGAAGTAAACATTTCAAGTTGCAGCGAAACAGGGTAGACTTGTGGACACATTATGCTGAGTTTTTAACAGCTACAGTAGAAACGATATGAGACTGGGTTTATTAGAGTCGAGGCTCGTAGTCTCAGGCTCACTGACAGGCAGGTATCTCGCTAGGTAGTAGTACAAGTCAAGGATATTTCATACAAGGAGAAAAAGGTTGTCTCCTTTGTTTATCTAAACCCTCCCTCAATGGATAAAGCAAATCCGTCCCGGATCTCGCCATCGTCGCTCTTCATTAAACCATCACCGGGCGTGTGGCCCTACCACCTTAAACCACAAGTACAGCCTTCCGGTCCAACCATGAATCCTCCCTTTTCCTGACCGAAAAGAACGAAATAAAGAAAACAGATTTTCTTATATAGGCGTGATAACAAAGAGTCATGAAAATGCGCAAAAGCGGGATGTTCTCTCGTTTCTGTTCTCGGTGCGAAGGGAGCAGATGGCGATAGTTCCCGGGATCAAGAAAACTGAACGAGGAGCGTTGGATGGCCGCTCTTAAATAAATCGCCAACATCCAAACACCACATCCTCCAAGGTAACCCTTTTTCTCCGACATGTTCAAGACTGTTCAAACAACCACGTGAGTGCTCATGTGTTCTACTGCCTCCTTTATGCTACGGAGCATGCGCTGATTGACACAGAATGGGCAGCGCAGAGGCCGGTCGTTACTAGACATGGCTTGTCCGCTTGATATGGGAGTGAGTTGTAAAGAGTGCTCCTCAGGGACAGCTGGTGTGAATCTAGCAGCATTTCGAGCTGGACCTGGTGCAGGCGTGCTGAGACCCGGAACGATAGGTGGGAGACCGTGTTCTTGGCGGTCTCTATTCTCACGAACTACAGCAGCCTCGGCCTCAGCATCGGCTTCTTCCTGCTGCATTTGGCGCAAGGCGTTCTGTAAGACGACTTCGGGGTCATCGTTGTCTGCATATGCATCGGCCTCGGCTGGAGGTGGAGGTGCGGCGGCGAGGCCGGGATGAGGAGGTGGATTTTCAACGCGACGAATAATCTCATCACGGACGCGAGCGCAGGTGGTCAGGCTAGCTTCAACACCAACAACGCGGAGCACTGCATCGCGGATAGCTGCAGGACTTGTCTCAGCACTGATGGTCATAAAGCGAGGCACAGCATCGACCAAGTAAGGGATATCGTCAGCGGGATTCGGGGCACTGCCATGGCGGCGCTGTCGTCTGATCAGCAGGCCGTAGCGCTTTTTAAACCGATGGATCCACCCGGGAGAAAATTCGGGAGGGGTTTCGTCCTTGTAGCGCGGGAGCTGCTGGAAGATGGCTTTCGCCTTCTCGGCCAGCTCCTCATTGGACGGGTTGCGCCCTGACGCGACTACCTGGCCATGCCACAGCAGGACAAGCTTCTCGACGTCGGGCCAGTTGCCAAAGCGCAGACGCGAGCCGCTGAACTGGTTGTCGTTGTCGAGACGCGCGTACTTGGGCGAGAGGGAATGCGAGATGGTGGACTGGCTCACGTGCTGGCCGTACTGGCTGAAGAACCATTCGATGCAGGCCTTGTGCGAGGGACGCGTCGTTTGGGAATGGGCCCAGCGGCGGAGGGCGCGTCGTTGGTCGAGGGTCAGTGAGTGACGCTCCTTGGGCGTGGAGGCAGTGGGCGGTGTGTTTCCGTCATCATCGTCGTGATCGTGGTCGTGGGGGACACCGACGCCAACGCCAACGCCGACACCAACGTTAGCGAGCTCGGGGTTGATGTTGTCAGGGTTGATGTTGGAGGCGCTGGTGTTGCTATCGTCGACGTCGATGTCGACGTCTGCCGCGTCGTCGCCATCCGCGTCGGCATCGCTCTTGAACTCGACGGCCATATGATGGGAGCTGTTAGCGTTGCCGTTGTTATCGTGAGGCGCGTGGTGCATCTGCTGCTGCATCTGCTGCTGCTGCTGCTGCTGCTGCTGCTGCTGCTGCTGCTGTTGCTGCTGTTGTTGTTGCTGCGCCTGCGCGACACCCAGCGTAGCGGCGGCAGCAGCAGCGGCTGCAGCCGAGACGTCGCTCATGTTGGCGAGAATGGCCGGCAATGCGACCTTGCGACGTTGGGATGTCGGGTCGCGCGCGAATGCGATTGCAGGTGCTTGCTCTTTGCCGATTGAATGAATTTCAGGCCTAAGCGTGTAAACGAGGAGAGCCGCGGGTTTTGGAGGATAAAGGGGCGAGGTTTATGCTTAACGGACGGAAAAGATGGAGCTTGGGGAGGTTGGGGGCTTTGTTACTGACCGAAAATGCCCCAAAACGTAGGTGGGTCCCTGATAGGGTCTTTCCGCAGAACCTGGGAAAAACATATTGATCCTCTGTTTGTCCAATCAGCTCACGTCTTGGCATGCATCGACCTGTTTCGAGCATAGCCTGGCATGGCCTGTGCGTACGTGATTGCATTGACCGACTTTAACCAGTGTTGCACTCGCCTTCTTTAAATACCTACCTACCTCTACCTACATATTCTAGCTCAGTCCGTGCTCAGTCATCTCATCACGCTGCCTTTAACTAGTCGGATACTTCGAACTGCCTTTGACTAAGTACCTAGTACGGCTATCTGTAAGGTAGGTTTTCCGAGTGGAAAAGCGTAGAAGACGCCTGAAATCCAATTATATTTTCTTCCTGTAGCATGCGCCGTTTAATTGTATTTCTACCTCTTCGATCTTAGACGTCGGGTTGATAGACCCTGAACTTGGCCTCTCTACCTTATAATGATTACACAGTAGCTTAATAAGCGACAGGTATCCTGAACTAGGTATATGTATATATTAGATGCAAATGTGTGAGTAATCTGTTCTCAATGTAGGCGGGCAAGCATTGGGATTTGTTCTTGACTTTTGATTATTTGTCTATTAAGATAAATCCAGTGCTGTCGTCGTCCCAGTGGCTAATCCTATCTAATACCTACAGCCTGTTGGCCCAGGTCCAAAACAGTGTCAAAGATCACTGTTGTTAACCTTATCATGAATTCGGATATCTAACAGATCAATACCACTGAGAACTCTATTGTTCCCGTGTCCATCTAGCGGGGTACGTCCTTGCTCATATCACATCCACCCTTGGTCTCGTTATCAAGACAGTCTAAAAGGTGGTACCGGAAACGCCCAAAAACTATACTGACATCTTCATTGCGATCGTCTTGTGCGGATTGTAATCCTTGACAACAAGATCTTCAGCCTTCCAGCCGTCAATACTTCCACCTTCCTCTCTCGCTATCTCCAGTGTTGGGAATGGCCGTGGCTCTCGCTCAAGCTGAATCTTGAGCGCATCGACATGGTCGCAGTACACATGTGCATCGCCCATAACTTGTGTCAAGCTGCCAGGGACGAGCTCGCAGACGTGCGCAATCATGTGGGTGAGCAGCGCGTAGCTGGCGATATTGAAGGGCACGCCCAAGCCCATGTCGCATGACCGCTGGTACAGCTGGCAGTGCAGATGTCCCCGCTTCTTCTCGCCGTTCTGCCGTGTCTCGTCATCCCCCGTGCGAGGATATGAGACGTAAAATTGCGCGAACATATGGCATGGTGGCAGGGCCATCTTCTTGAGGTCCGCCGGGTTCCAGGCACTGAGGATGATGCGCCGGTCATAGGGGTTGTTCCGCAGCTTGTATATGACTTCGGCAAGCTGATCAACGCCCTTGCCTGCATAATCAGTCTCGGCATCCACGTATTCCGCACCGAAGTGTCGCCATTGGAACCCATAAACGGGTCCAAGATCGCCGACTTGGCGATGCGATAGACCGACGCTGTCTAGAAATTCTCGTGATCCGTTGCCATCCCAAATCTTGACCCCGGCCTCTGACAGGGCTGTGGATGATGTGTTCCCTTCTATGAACCAAAGTAGCTCGGCAATAACGGCTTTTAGAAATACTCGCTTCGTTGTGAGCAATGGTAGGATTGGTTGACCATTGTCGTTGAGGGAGAATTTCAACGGCGCTGGCGCAAATATTGAGTATGTTCCAGTTCCAGTTCTACGGATACTCGGAAATCAGAACAATAATCTTTCCAGTGTAAAAGTCTAAAAGAAACTGCAGCTAGGAGGAAAGACAGTTACACGCGGTCAACACTCGTACCTGTCAGGGCGATGTTCGCCGTTTGCCAAGATCTCTTGAACCAGGTCAAGATATTGTAGCTCTTCGTGCCGCTTCTTTGTCCCTATGGTGCCATTTTTTATATCATGGTTGTTTGAAGACAGTACTTCGTGTGTTTGTGTCGAGTGTTCCACATCCATTGTTGTATGCTCTGATGCTTTAATCATAGAAAAGTGCGGCAGACGCGTCTGGCAGGGAAAGACGCGTATAGTTTAATAGGTGCCATAGCTGGGGTTTGCCCCGCGCTAAGACAATTGCCAAGAACCTAACTCAGGGCATGTCTAAGATATCTCACGTGACTATACACGCTAGTTATCCTGGCATCCTAGCACTACCTGGATATATCGACTGTATAAGAGTACTAGAATGAAGCTATCAAAAATAAATGATATAAAAAAATTTATTCTTTTGATCTAAAGAATATTGCTTCGAAGAAGAAGCATTCGAAATCCCAAAAATTCAAGGTGAATGAATCACTGAGCCAAATAACCACCTTTCTTTAACCGTTCGTTTCACAGTATGCTCATCCACTAAATCAAACTCGGGCCATGTAAATTGTCCTATATCTCTTGGCTCTACGTGGTTCGGGTTTTCTGAGATTGGCTTCCTCTACCTGGGCGGGACACATACATACAGTACGTCTTGATCTTCCTGATCCTTGAAGCCGATAAGTAATTTCCAGGGTGAACGTCTTCAGCATAAATGAAAACCTATGAAATCTTACTTTACGGCTCTGCTTGGATACGTAAAACGGTAGCTAGGATGAAGGGCTAGCTTGCCAGTATGGATGACATGAGCGCGGGAGAGGAGAAAGGCTAGTGAGAGCAGCATGTTTTTCAAAGCTCTTTTTTAATGATAGATGTTTAACTTCACCAGGAACCTTAAGCTGGAAAGTAGCCCTGGCGATGGAGAGAGGTAGTTGCACGATCCCATGATACATGCTACATATGCGGCCCCTGTAGCTTGAAGGATCACCGGCTCGAGCGGGTGTGACGTGGGCCCAGGTGGGGTAGCTTGGTGTATTCGTAACGCTCAAATTCATGATCGTTCTAGATGGTGTTGATGTGCACCCTGAGAAAGACATGTATGGTCTCTTTCATAAGGTACGGGATCTCTTCCTCTTTGCGTCCAGGAAAGGGCCTGAATTCCCTTGCGCCTATAAGTCCCTAGATCGAGAAGTGCATCAAAGTCAATGTATTATTAAGTGGCAATTCAAATGAGCCGCCCGTGAATAGCTATTTGACACCTACTAAGCAAGATATTGCCTAAGGCAGATCGTATGGTGTTGATGCTGTCATATTCACATTGCCAGTGACATCTGATCCTGTATGCAGGATCCGCTATCCTACCTAGTATATATATTAGCCAGACCTTTAGGAAACTTATGTTCAAAATAATGGGCTTCAATCATGGTAGTATGTATTCAAATCTTACGAGGTACCATCTCACTATAGATCTAGACATATCTTGAACGTTAAACAGCTTCGTGGTTCGCTTCACTGACTGCGCTTTGCCTCGCTTATGAGTAATTTAACAGACATTAACACATCAACCTATGCCTTGCTTGCGCTGTTCCTCTTGGCCTTGTCTTCTTTGCTTATGCGAAGTCAGGAAAGCGCCTAGAGAGACTATCTTCTGCATGAACGCTTCGCTTATACTCCTCAATTCCACCGATCATAATGCATGCCATGTTTCTCCGCCAGCATGGGAAGATACGTGTTCAGATATAAATCCCACGACAGTCGAGAGCCATGCCATAAGCCCCCCCATCCAATTCCATCCCGTTGTCTCTGCTCCCTATCTCGTCAACTTCGTCACTCAAGCTACAGTCGATCCTTTCCCAGCACCAACCCCCCTTTCCTACCAAGCGTATGAGAAGAAGTAAAACGAGTAAAAAAAGAAAGGAAAAGAAAAGTAAGGCAGGAATTGTTAACTGCAAAAGCCGTCGAGTTCACAAACAACAAAAAAAGTAAGCCTATAGGATTGAGAGTAAATCCAGTTTTGCGCCTGACGCAACCCCCACAAAAAAAAAAAAAAAAACAGAAAGAAAAAAAAGGTCTCGATAAGAATGTTCCCTGAAATTTTTCTCCGCTCATGCTAGTACCTCCAGCGAATAAGGAATAAAGCAAGGTATCAAAACATGATGTGAATGAAGAAGGGTAGAATGTGTGGTACCGCAGAGGTTACTAGTATATCTTATCTGAATCGGGTCTGCATACATTTCTGTTATGCGAATAGATGCTAAGCAGCCTGAAAGCTGTCTGTCCAGTCACTGATAAATGAGCCAAGACTCGATTAGTTTTGTGACCAATACAAGAGGGGGAGCAGATATGGTCGAGGTGGTTGGAGGGCAGTACTGAGTAGGGACAACAATAGGTAGGTATGCATGTAGCATTATGTAGATGCTATGTTTGAGTCTGAAGCTAGAAGCTGTCCCCGGTCGTAAATGCAAGCAATAAGAGATGGAGGGTATATCGTGAAGAAAATAGAACCATTAAAAACAATGATGGCTGATCGGATTCTATACTTGTTCAACGAAAATAACTAGCTTGTCGTTATGGTCTAGGGCGTAGTTAAGATCATTATCACTCATGAGGTTCAGCCTATCACCGCTTCCCTCGTCTCGGTAGAACAGCTGGATTTGCTCCCCACTGACAACCTTGGTACGTTCTCTTATCTTCTCGTAGAGCTGTTGGAAGTTGGTATCTCCGGGGACCCGGATCAGGAAGGTGTCATTATTGAAATGTATTTTGACTTTGAAAGCTGCAGGACTTTGGCCAATCCCAGGTGACAGTGAAGACTGAGATGGCTGCGAAAGTGACGATGCTTGCCGAGTCATTTGTGCCTGGCCATTTTGCATCTGTCTTGGAGCGGCGGACAGTCCAGCATATCCGGGGCCGCTCAAGTTATTCCGCGAGGATTGTTGCGAATTCTCATCCTTTGGTGAGTCTGTAGAGGATCTTGATCCGCCAGAAAGACGGTAGTCGTCGCCATTCGAGTTGGAATCGACTTCATAATCACCTTCCCTCGGTGCGAAGAATTGCTTGACTAAGTTGCACTTGGAGATGTACGCCGGTTGTCCCAGTAGGTTTTTGACGTATTGGTCTAAGTTGTGTAGTCTACCCTCGGTGATGGCATCGGTTACATAGTTAACAGGGCCGGGCATATAGGGTAGTGAGCGCTTCTGTGTGCCTGTGTTCCCGGCTTCCGCAGGAAATTCGGTCAGGAGAGCAATCTGGAAGTCATAGAAATCCTCGTAGTAGCGCGAAAGCTCCCAATGACGGCCGTCTTCTAAAGATGCTTCAATGACGAACCAGTACTTGTCTTCAGCGAAGCAATACCTAGGGATTCGAGCAGAGATAGGTGCATATAGCTGTGATGTCGGCTTCGGGCCAATGAGGTTTTGCTGCAGTGTGTTTCGTTGTGACTGTAACGATCCACCTTGCTGTTGCTATGGGGGGGAAATAGTATTAGCATTATGGCGCATGGGGTTGAGCCAAAGAAGCGAGGCTAACTTACGAATGAAGCGGTCTGCTGCTGACTTTGGCGATTGCGCTGCTGCTGCAGGCTCAGGCGTTCCATGCCTTGCTCTAATGGCTGTTGTCCTGGTGGCCCGCCGCCCTCAAACTTGCCCAATGTGATGCTGCTATTCTTGTAGTCGGCAGCCATCTTCTTCCATTCCTCGACTCGCGGAACCCCCGCGCGCTTAACAGCATCCTGTGCATTCGGAACAGCTGTATCTGTTGCCATGTCTCTGATCTCGACAAATGACACGGGAATGAGACCCGGGCCACCCAGACGACCAATCGGTTTGGCGACGAACCATTCTGGATTGGATTGTGCAATCACAATAATGGCCTCTCCAGCCTTTGCCTCGAGTTCATCGGGTCTTTCTGCTTGGAAGTCGTACATAACGATACCATATACCATGGCGCCAGTCTTCCCTATCGACTTGGAGCTTCGTTGGCTGAGCGCCGGCGTTGGGGGTACCGTGTTCGATTCAGAAAAACCAGAGTCGTGGTCTTCCTTCTTTGCAGGAAATCTGGGCCCGCTATCTGACTGGCCGCTGTCTCTCTCGGTGCGCCCTAACGCTTGGAAGAATGAGACGGGGACGAGACCCCGTGCATCGGGCAGCGCTGGATTGCACGCTTCATACCAGTCTGTATCCTCTTCGCGACCGATGACGTGGAAGAAGTCGCCACGTGAAAAGCTTAGCTCTTGTGATGATGCTGCTTCATAGTCATAAAGCGCTCGGATGACCTAAACGTTTGCGTTATAAGTATCCCGCCAGCATAGGCAGCCCAGGCCTTTATTATGGGATCTAATAGCTACATACCTTCTTAGGAGGAACTATGGCAACGGCAGACTTGGGTGCAATGGAAATTTGAGGACCTTTGTCCTTGTCGCCCTTGATGGATCTTCGGAGGGCCTGAATCGCTCGCTTCATGTTAGCAGCCGTATGAACATAGACGACAGAATTGCGATTCGAACAAGCGCGCGACATATTACTATACGGCACTCGGGGGTATAGCGAAACACGGCTAAGAAAACGGATACGACTATAAAATGAGAAGCGGATGCAAGGGATGAGGGGAGGGCAGAGAAGTAAATGAATGGCGCACCTTCATCGTGGTACAGACAGTTTGTAGGCGCTTTCAATGTGCTGGACGATCAGCTGTGGCAAGATGTCAAGGTAGGGCAGGATAAGGACAGCGCGCGACTGAGCGCAGCGCAACGTGATTGAATGGCTGGCTTGCTGGCCGCCCCCGCTGTGAATCAGATTTGGTGACACCTCTGACAGCACCTGAATAGACAACGAACGTTCCGTCTCGCGGTTGGGTTCGACAGAGCAATCTTGTGAATCAGTGTAACAATTTAGGTGGCGGGTCCAAGGTCGGTAGACGATGATGAGACGGCGAAAGGCAGTGGGCGGTGGATTCCTCAAGGTGAGACCTCCCGCAGCTGGATGCTCGAGTTCCTCGAATGACTTAACCGTCCGATGCTGTCGCCTCGATGCAACAAGCCGGGTCGCAAATAACGCTACAGTATGCTGCTGTGTCCTTATTTTTAGCACAGGCACAACGTGCGGTCGAATGAAAAGCTCCGGCGATAAGCCCGGGTTCTTTCGGCGTCCGTGCTTCTCAGTGTTATCCTTTCTCTCGCGTTTGCCTCTTCTCTTTGTCCGGACCAATCCCACAGATTAACACTCAAGTTCGCGTGCTGCGGCTTGTGGTCGGGTACCAATTGTCCTCCAGTGGCCGAGTCGGATTCCAGGTCGGCCGGCGGCTATACAGTTGACGTGGGTGCTGAGCTGCAGAATAACGAACGGTTTCCCGTCTGCTCGGTAGGTGATGGTAGGCTGGAGAGAAGGAAGAGGAGAGGAAGGGACTCGAATGAAGGGCACTTGATGTGGTCGGACTGCTGCGCTTGGGGTGGGATGGAACAGGATTGGACCTGGCAAGTGTGGGATTTCGGGGGGGTGTGGATAACTAACTGGACGAAGAGGCGCCCGAGGGAAAAGGTGGAAACGTTGAAAAACCAAAAGTGGATCGACTACAGATCGGGCGTTATTAGACAGACACACCAGCCCCTCTATCCTCAGTTCTGCTTCCAGCTAGGTACTCCGTACTTAGACCTATTCTCCCTATTACCTCCCTTCCTGGTACCTACGCTTCTTGGATACCCCTAGATCCTCACAGCTCTGGCTGCACGCACAAGGTGGCACACGCAGGAAAATGCACGGGCGGTCCAGTCGTCACCAGAATAAAATAGTGTAGAAAGGCACAACTGATCATTTCTCACTTGGCCAACAGCAGGTCGGGTCAGTCGTACCGAACGCGGGCGGTGCGCGGGCCAGGGCGCAACTGGCTTTGGCGAGTTGCAAAGCTCCTCGCAGGGGGGATTAGTGGTCTGCAGCAGGGGTCTGGGCGATTATGAGCCAATGAAAATTTGCCATGGTTGGTGCATCCGCTTGGTTGGTGCAGTCCAATCCACTAGCCCCCGGGTCTCTACATGCAACGTACTTCATTGCAGAGGTGCATGTACCCAAGGCATGCAGTTGTAGATGGTATCAGTAAATTAGCCCAATGATACACTAGCTAAGCTTGAGAATTGCACCATACCTATGTACACTACCAGTAGTTCCGGTAGTGAAGTATGCGCTGAAACCCACCTCTTCGATCAGTTCCTGTCCCATTTCATAGAATAACGCCGTGGGAGATCACAAAGAGGTAGCTAGGTAGTGGCTTGCTCTAATGTACGATCAAGAAGATTCCTGCATCTTGAATTGAGTCAGGTCTCAGGGAAAAGCCCAGTAATGCTCTAAAGATTTGATCTTCCATCTTCTTCGAGAAACGTCTGTGTGCTGCCAGTTTCTTTACTTGGATTCCGTTTTGGGTCTACCTATTCCCTATATTTCTTTGTAATGCATCAAACTACAATGTACGGATGTTAGTGTACAATACTTACCTACATATCTTCAAGATGCGACTTGTCCCATTTCAAAGGTAGGTAGTATACAACTCATGGGTTTGTTGTAATTTGATTACAATCTTCACTACAAGTAAGGTTAAGTAAATGGTATTTGGTTCGAGTGAGCTTACCTACCTGGCTGCCAAAGTCTCTCTGTCTTGTGATCAACCCCATGATTACCGTTGGTTTTCAACATCGACTACCCAGGTAACTGTTACAGTCGGGTTATGGACTGAAACAAAATATAAATACTACTAAGTAGGTACTTGTAATACGAATAACTGTAAGTACTTATAGAATCTCTTAAGTGTTTGCAAAGCTCAGGGACCAAGCCTCTATCTGACTGCCTTGAGTATGCTGTCATAGGTAGCCTCGGTGGCGGTGTTATATAGTACGGGATATAGTACGGACGCATGGAAAACGCCTGGAACCATCTTTGGAGAGGGGTCTTTTTACTCCGCAATCCAGAGGTCTAGAACCGCTAGAGAGCAAAGAGAGGTAGCGAAGACCGGTCATCTATAGCGTGCAACGGCTTACGTAGTAGACCAAGGTTCATCGTTGGTTTGTTACAGCACTTGCAGTGGGCTCCCTCTCAAAGTATCTACATGCACTCCAGTAGGTACTGTCCCTCCCTTTCCCCCTCATTTTGGTGATGCTGGATAGACAATGTCTTCAAATTACGTAGATAGATAACTGTCCGAATGTAGTACTATCGATGATGCTCGGGCCGGGTTTACATTCTGATGGGGAAAGGGGGGCTGTAGATCTGTCTATGTCTAACTAGCTCGACTGACTCTGTAATTACACAATAAGAAGAAAAAGGAGGCTGTAGAATACATAGGTATTGGACTAATTGGTAGGTTAGGTAGGCCGTTGAACTTGCAGGCAGGTACACGCACAATTTAAGCTTACAGTAGTACATCCGCACTACCTACGTAGGTACCTACTACCTACTTGCAGATACACGACCGAACGAGTCGCCTGCTGATGCGAAGCTAGGTAGGTCACTTGATTACTTATGCAGGTGTTTGTCAAAGCTTGTTCAACATCATTCAGATTCAGGCACATCATGTGCCAGGAAGAGAGAGTCGAGAGCGTATAACGCGTAGGTAGTAGTGAGTGCATGGCCAGTGGGAGTGGGAGAAGGACCTAAATTACTAGTAGCAACGCACTAGACTGCATGACGCGAGTCCCAATACCTCTAAGTGCCTACCTAGGTAGGTACTTTCCTAGGTGTCTCTCCATCTTGTTCCCCAAACCTCTTCTTGCCTGAGCTAGATATCTGCATTCATGGCTACCTGCAGAGGGCACAGGCAGACACAGGTTTCCGTCGAGATAATATACACACGAGTCTGTCTTCTCTCATTCCGGCCGTCGTGTGTGTGTGCACTGCTGCAACCGTCCGTCCGTCCGGGCGGGTAGCTTGTTTGTCGAGAGAGTGTGTCTCGGTATAAGAGTCAAGTGGTCGCTCAAGGGAGAGCTCTGAGGTGTAGGCGGGACTCAAGTGGACTAAATGCGGCCCGACACTCACGACTAGATGCTCCTCATGAGTCGTACTCGCCCCGAGCTGCTCGAAGGATCTTAGTGGTTTAAGGGGCGACGCAACGCCACTGTCTCGAAAGGGGACACTTCACACAATGGCGCTGCCTTGCTCCGATCAATGCATGCAGCAAGGAGGCCCGCAAGCAAAACGAAGGGGGCGAGCGGCACCTTGTATACTGAGTAGCAAATCGCATAACAATTACCTCCAACACAGAGAATGAACCTTCGACCATGCAGTTGGCTGGCTAATGAGATGCTACCTAGGCGAGCTAGGTAGGCAGAAGATGACGTAGCATACATTCGAGCTGCTACCTAAGCAGCAGTGCACGACCAGAGACACCGGCCATATTGCTCGTGGCATGAACAGGCATAAATCAGTCACCAGTTTATCCTAGTCATAGCACCGCCCTCAGTGGGTGCCGATACCTTGTCCACACGAATCCTTTCGCAGAGATGTGCCGCCTAGAGAATATGCCGGAGCAGACCAGCATTATCATGCACAGCGGAAAAACGCAGCTTCTACAGGGAGGCGGGCGAGGGCGGCGAGGCTATGAGAGAAAAACTTGTCAGATATCCGCACCCACGCTACCTATACCACCTATACCACTTATACCGACTATTTTTCAACCACTTATTTAACAGGTGAGCTTAAAGCTATTTTTAACGAAAAAGATAATATACTAGCTATTAAAGGTTTAAATAGCTTCGAAAACAGCTGTAAAGTAGGTGGTGTAAGTGGTGTAAGTTGTATGGGTAGTGTGGGTGCGGATATCTGACAAGTTTTTCTCTCATAGCCTCGGGCGGGGACAGGTACCGAGTCAACCCAAGTCAGTACCAAGTGCGTGCTAGCGAGGACACGTCAATTCACCACTTAAAGTTTCCTCTTGAGGTTATCATTAACGCGTGGCCGCCACGGATCACCGTGATCCCGGGACGATCTCCAAGCGTGATGAAACCGCGGGCAGGGCTGAAACGTAGCCGAATATCATGAGAAAGGCCAGCCTGGGAGGTCTACAAGAAAACTGTACTAAGTACGCCTTTGTGCCATACGGATTAATACCTAATAGGATTGGCCACTAGCTAGCCGTGATTTCGCTTTACAAGGGGCCGGCCGCCCAGATTCTGGGGCTCCGGATTGTTAACATATGATCGCGGGAAACGCCGGGTGGGTGTGGGACCGTTTGCACCGAGAATAGACCACGAGCATGGACTGAAACACTGTACGCTTTCCTCGGTGTGCCTTGAGTGTTTACGGACAGCGAGCACGACACTATTTGTCGTCTTGGGTTTGCGAGGTGTAATAAATACTCTTCGCTCAAGGAATTCAAATACTCGCAAGCTCAGCTTAAGATCCAACCTTGAGACACGTTAGAACGCCGAGAGAGACCTCCAAAGAATAGGGCCCGGAGACTGATGGCGCGGGGGCAGCATGCGGCGCTTATTAAAGCTCGCCGCGCGACGCCGCGGTAAGTATTGCAGCCATTTAGCTGGCTTCTTACTGTGTCGAGTTGAGTGCCTTCAGGATTAACCAGAGCAAGCTGCGGCTATGAAAAAACAGGAATTAAGAACCCGAATTCTGGCACTCACAGCTCCCTCGGACACCAATCTCGAAATTAGTGAACAGTGATCCAATCTCTCTTCATCATCAAAGTAGCTCAAAGCTGACCAACATCTGCGCAAGTCTAAGCGACCTGGCACTCGAGCCGTTCCTTCGTTTCACTCGCCGCATATAAACTCGGGCTTACTTGCCTACATCCACTCAACCCAGCTCAAGCCGATATATCTAAGACGCGATAGACGAGAATTTGCGTGCCACACAGAACGACAAATTAGCTACAGCCAGTGCATGTCTCAGCTTGGTCGAAAGCCTGCCAGCATGCTACGTAGATGGCGTAATGTTCCTTGCATGAAGAGACGCCCTTACGCGGCAGCCTGATGAACACACGGCTAGATGTAGTGATAGGTATGCGAAATGGTGTACGCCATCAGCCTCTATAATGCAGGTTTGAGGGAAAAAACCAACATCTGTGTTGGAGAAAATCGAGCTGCCAGGTTTTAGCAGCGAAATGGTATGAATAAGTGTGAGAGGAAACGGGTATACATTGTACTCAACAACTCAAACAAGAGAAACCTTTTGGCTGTTGCTTTAATTTCACATTTGCTTCTCAGCGCGTTAAACTATATTCTTCTGAACAACTTAATAGCATTTATGACTCTGAAAATGGCCCAATCAAACAGAAATTCGCCTCGCTAATTTTGACTATTCGACGGCAATACACATAGTTCACTCTTCTGATAACTTTAGATGGAATTCGATGATGATTTCTCATGCGTCGATGTTCGCATTCTCAGTAGTGTGTATGGTAATTTTAATGAATAAACAAGACATACCCCTAGAGGAGATTTCGAAATCCTTTAACGCTGAGAATATTGCTCAGACCGACTAGGGCACATTTCTAAACAATAGGTATTACATTTTCATTGTATCAATTCATGATGCCGACTCGATAGTTTCAAGATAATGTATTCAATGCGTAAAGTTAGTTATGTATCAACACTCGAGACTAATGCTGATGTTTATCTATGAACTATTGGAAGGGCCTATCACGAGAGCATATTAATCCCCCTCATGTATTCTACCGCACTTCATAGCAGAAAGGCCGGTCTAGCCGGGCTCGCCGTCTCTTGGGTATCGCGTTACTAAATATCAACTAAACCACTTGGCTCAAAACAACCCCAACGCCGATATGCATGTCGATAGCCAACTCGCCAACTCCGCTTTCAGCAGAGATCATTCCCAAACCAAAACACCCACAACATCTTAAAGCACACCGACGGATGGTGCCGCCAACTCCTCAGAGACCCCTGACGCCATTCAAATATAAGCGCTGTGATAAGACACTCGATCGGGATGTCACAGAATCATGCTGACATAACCAGAAGCTGGCTACATGCAAAAGCCGACAACGATGCTAGGGCGGAAATTTGGTGAAGGATGAAAATAGGCTCTACAGGGTAGCCGGCATTCAAAGTCCCTGCCAGAGAGCAGTACCGAAGAGAAACGTAAAGATAAAAAAGAGATGGAATGAGTCATCATATCTGGCCTTTCAAGTCGACTCTACTAAAGGCTAGGGCCCTTGCCTTTTCGAATGTCTGTCCGGCTTTTCCAGTCAAGAAAAGAATGTGGTCATCCCGTTCTTGAAGCAGCTCTTGATCATAGTCAATGATAAACTGAGCAGCTTCAGCATCTGACTCGAAAGCCAGTTCTTCGGTGACATAACGGAGTTTCAGTTCAGGTTTATATCTATCAATTAGTCAGCATTTCCATCGCGAATAGAATGAGCAGGAGATGTAACTCACGCTTTGCACATGTTCGCAAGTGCAGCAAGTCGTTCCCGCTTGATAAACATATCCATAAGATATGCTCCCATATTCGGGACATCCAGATAAAGCTGGAAAAACTTGTGGTAGTTCCCCAAGGCCAATGCCGAGCGTACATTTAAAGCATGTTTAACAGGGGCTTCTTCTTTTTCTGCAGTGGTTAGATCCGCGATGGCATCATTCAATGCCGTTCGATTCGCAGTGTGAATGAAATACAAGATACGATACGCCTTAAACTCGATGGGGTTGCCTTTGATACCAGCTCTGTAGAGGGCACGTAACTGTGTCTGGCATTGGTTATACTCACCAAGATCCCCTTTCTCTAAGGCAATTCGGGCGTGAATTTCATAAACTGAAACAGTGAACTCGTTCCTAACGTGTTGAACTGTCAGGTCCTGTCGAAGGGATTTAAACTGATCGCAAATGTAGTTATAGTTATTCTCCTTGCGCCACTTCCTTTTCAATAAGTCTAGAGTTTGGTGCAGCACACTTTCGGGCCGGACATCCTCGGGCTTAGGAGCGGCCGTCAAACGAAGATATTTCTTTTCTAGAGTTGTATTGTGGCCAACGATGGGCCCCGAGGGCGGCGGTGGGCTGGGTGACCGGTACGATGACTGATAGCCGCCGTCGCCGCGACGCTGTCGTTTCTCGACATACTTTTGGAACTTACTTTTACCCGTGAGAGGACCATCCATCAATAGGCGTTTGTCGTTGGCTGGCTTGGTAACACGATCTTCAATGGAAAGGGCCTTGGTACTACGCCAGGGGACTGCAGAAGCATTAGTCTGTTCGGATTCGCTAAGATCCGAAGACTTTCTTTTTTTCGAAGTGGCAGCTAATGAGGGCGGTTTAGACTGGGTGCCGGTAGGATCTACGGTTGCCATCAGAGAGTGTTGGCGCTCCTTCTGGATTAACTGCTGCGGCAAAGGCATCTCATCCCAGTTGGTTGTAAACATGGTCCCCTTCTCTTGTTCAGATCGGATGATCTCCTTGAGCCGAGACTCTTTCTCCTCGCGACCGACGCCAGGAATCTCATTTGAGGCCTGGAATGTGCGTTGAACATAGTTACGCACAGACTGCGGCCAGTCAAATTTCTGCTGTTGCTGGTCGGGAGGAGACATGGTGCTCGAGGATTGGGGTGGATTAGCAGGAGCAGGGGCGTTGTAGGAATACTGTTGGGGTGGTTGGTATGTCTGACCAAACCCTTGTCGGATCGAGACGGGAGTGTAGGCTGTGTCTAGTTGGGATCCATGTTAGCATCTCATCAAGACGGTTGGCAGTATGATAGAGAACGAAGAATCATACTCATCGGTTGCGAATAATACGCTGTAGGCTGGACGCCTGGTGCAGGCGGCACTGCCCAAGACATGCTGCTGACGGAGAGGTTGGTTGACCGACGGTGGCCTGATTCCTTGGTAGAGCAGTAGCCGAAGTAAAAGCTGGTTAGTAAGACGTCGACCGATGTGTTGTTATATTTTTTCAAACTGCCTGAAGACAAAAAAGAGATAGTGGCAGATGTGGTCGAGATGGAATCACAGCAGGTAGGAGCAACACACGATGGACAATGAAGAAGGAAGACGAATGTGTCGAGTTGGGAAAGTGGGAAATGAAAAATAGCGGGAGAAAGGGTGAATTTCAGTGGATTTAGTTGGGCATAAGCCGGCCAGCTGTTGTCGGTGGAACCTACCCGCTGCCAGCATGGCCCAAGCGTGGAATGAACCTTATGTTTATGTAATTAGTCGTGTAGCGCACTGGACAGACGGGAACCAATCATTCTTGTCATTTAGTAGATCTGGGTATTCAAGCAACTTCCTAGGAAGTCGCTGTCGACCTACCTTCAATGTTCCAAAGAGTACCTTCCAAAGTGATGCAGCCAACCCAATGTTTAAAGTTGGTCAATTCTTGAGGCAGTTGCCACGAGAAATTATACTGTAGGTAGAGGTACTTACAGGTACAGACAGGTGATGGGGGTAATAGCAGGTACCTAGACCGCTGCCGTACTCCGTACTCCGTAAACCTCAACTTATAGTTTATGCCCCGCCCCTCTGCTTCCGATCAAGCTGCCATCATGTTCCTGAAGCAAATAGACCTCACGACAGCCCTCCGACCGTCATATCTCCCCGACGAGGTTCTTCTCTTTGTCCAAGACAACGTAGGACTCTACGAGGGGTAAGCATGGCTCTTGAGCCGTGCCCCGAACGCACTGAAGACCGTTGCTAACAATTAGGTGCTCCCGCGCCCGCAGCAAATACAAGCTCCCCAACCAGCAATGCGGCCAGGTCTACTTGACATCACATCGGATTTGCTACGTCGACGCGCAGCAGCCTAGAAAATTCTCGGTGGCGCTGGACCTCCGCGATGTCGAGCGCTATGAGTTCTATGCTGGATTCCTGAAATCCTCGGCCAAGGTCACATTGATTCCCAAGCCGGCGAAGCGCGCGTCATTACAGTCGAGGGCCGTAGCAGCCGCCGCCGCCGCATCGTCCTCAACAGCCTCCTCGCTTTTACCGACCTCAGATCCCTCACTGCGGTCTTCACATTCGAGCCATCATCAACCGAGTGCGGCAACATGGGTCTGCACGATATGTAGCTTTCCCAACCCTGTCCCCTCCAACTTCGACCCTACCACTGCAACCGCCCACACGCCGCTGCCGCCATGCCTAGCTTGCGGGATCAAACCGGCCTTGACCGAAATATTAAAGGCTGCTATTTCAAATGTGGCTGGCCGCCAGTCAAACTCGGGGCTCGACAGTGTTGGCAGTCTAGGCTCGTTGCAGATCAGCTCGCCTCCACGAGACTCGGGGGATACTGATGGCTTCCAGTGCCCTCGTTGTACTTTCTCTAACCACCCTTCTTTGTTGTCTTGCGAGATATGTGGTGCTCCTTTGATATCGAAAGACGTGCCTGCAACTATGACACAACAACTCCCGAGAACCGAGTCCCCTGGGCCGACGCTGACCCTGGGGGGTGTTGCAGGTCTGGAGAATCCCGAGAGTGTCAAGGTCTCGTTTAGGACAGGGGGCGAAAAGATATTCTATGAGAGGTTGAAGGGCGCGATGACTCAGAGGAAATGGCTTTTGCACGAAGCGCCCCCAGTACCAACCAGTGGTATGGCAAATGGAGGGGGTGAGGTGGGTTTAATATCACGGTCGGATTCAGGCTCCGGCCGCAAAAAGGTAGCGGGCATAGCGGGGCTAGAGCAGATGGGTCTAGATCGACAGAAAAACAATGAACGGATGATCGGTAGTAGTTTCGAAGACCTGGAGGCCTTGATGGCATCAGCGAAAGAGATTGTGGCCCTAGCAGAGTCCTTTGCTCGCCAAGTTGGGAATGGATCAGACAGCGCCACTACCGAGGCCAACGCCTTGCTCGCTGAATCTGCGAGTCAGCTAGGACTCATTACAACCAAGGATATCGTTGGCGGCCGAAGCGGCTCAGGCTCTGAATCCCTCTACCTGTCTGAACTCTCCAGGAACCTGGCCGAATTTTTGACCGATGATGCTAGGGGCGTGCTTAGAAAAGCAGGCGGGATCATGAATCTAGTAGATCTCTGGGCTATGTTCAATAGAGCACGTGGTGGGGTTGAACTCGTCAGCCCGAACGATTTTGAGAAGGCGGCTCGGCTATGGGAAAAACTGAAACTTCCTGTGCGACTACGCACTTTTAAGAGCGGTGTCATGGTTGTGCAGAGCCGTGACCGAACGGACGAATTCACCATTAAAGCCCTTTTATCCTGGCTTAGGGACTTACATGAAATACCCCCTGATAGGGACGTGTCCTGGGACTGGCAGATATTCGGACGTGGAGTGACAGCCCACGACACGGCGGACCGATTTGGATGGAGCATTGGCGTGGCCGAGGAAGAATTGGAGATGGCTGAGGAGAGAGGTGTCCTATGTCGAGAAGAGGGGCTAGAAGGCGTCAAGTTTTGGGAGAATTTCATCGATACAGGCGAGTCTCAGCCTCGGCCCAGGCAGGTCACGGATTCGGATAAAATTATTGAAGCTCTGAGTGCCAATGGCATGATTTGAGTGCTCCTGTAAGGAAAATCATGACGAGATACCCACTTGAATCAGCCATTATTTGATGGTTCAAAGAGAATTGCGCGCGTGACATAATATATTCATAGACTCTAAAAGTGTCTTTGCGACACATACCGAAGCGCACAACTTGACTTCTTCAACCTAAATCGGTAATGTTGTCGACGGTAATAACGTTTGGATAGGAGTTCCTGGTATCTAATATAAAATCCCGCTGCCTGCTTGCCTCCACACTATATTTTAAACGTATACAATTCTATATATCTCGTACAACTGACATTACTAGCATGATGGCATCATCGTCTCGCTTACCTAAGAGAGCTTCTCCATTAGGTTTCGCCGCACCTTCATATTCACCGTGCCACCGAGCCCGAAAGCCGGAACAATCCGGCCTACTCTGGCCGCGCAACTAATCAGCCAGTTTTTCCGTATGAGTGTCCAACGGTCGGCCCACGAGATGCCGCCAACGCCACCGGGACGATTATACATGTCCAGGCCTAAGAGGTGAATGGGGGTCGAGAACAGCTGGACGGCGGCCGGGGCGATAAACTGAGCGACGGTCTCGCCGCTGACTCTCCGGCGCATCTCGGCGCTCAGGCGCTCCGAGACGACGGGGCCGAGTAGCGGCGGGACATTGAAGGAGGCGAAGATGGTCAGACAGTCGCGCAGGCCGAAGAGCGCATAGGTGGGCAGGGGCACGGGGCGCGGCGGCCCGCCGGGGCCGAACAGCTTGACGTAGACCTGGTCCTTATAGATACAGAGCCCGACGTTGGCGGTCGACGAGGCGGCAAACTTGGCCGTTCCCGAGGAAACGTGCGTTGCGGGCTGGCCACGCACCGTTGACGTGGCTGTGTCGAGCGTGTTGGCCGTCAGGTACGTGCCGCCGTATAGCATGAAGATGAGGGCTACGGGCCGCGAAAACAGCATGGTGTGGGGGCGCGTGAAGAGCGTGCGGAGAGAGTTCTTGAGGCTCCCTCCGAGAGTGCTGCGGCCTGATGTATTCTCCATGATAGACCTGTTGGGTATTCATCCAGTTAGTCTCATCATGTCAAGTTTCTCGCCAGTCGGAACGGCAAAGACCAGTAATAGGGGGTGGGCACAAACCTATCAATGATGGATATGACAGGCGCGATCAAGGATGCGGCGCATGCGGCGCTTACGGCATCGGCGCCGATCCGGAGACCTAGGTTCTTGGTGTTCCACTGCTGGGACAGTTGTGAGGGCATCTCGACGGCCGGCTGCTTGGAGGGGGCCGGGAGACGCGGTGCCGCCACTGTTCCAGTGAGGTTGGAGATGCCGTCGTCCTTCATGTCTTGGCTTCGGGTCACTCCGGGAGACTGGCAGTCGTCCTCCGAGCAAGCAAAAAAGCTGTCTGGCTTGGTCGAATCGGCTGACTAGCACGACAAGAAGCTCCAGCAATAGTACACACGCTCTTTCTGGCTAGCTGGCGCCGAAAGCACGAGAACGAGAGACAGGTAAGGAAAAGAGGACGGGCGCTTTACGGCCCATTGGAATCAGCGTTTTATATTATCTGACGCGGCGATTGGCCATGTACGAAGCAGATATTTTCCCCAGCCAACCAGCAGCAGTCAGCCGTCTGCGTGAGCGTCCCCTTCTCCTACTTTCCCTCTCTCTCACACACTCTTTCTCGGGCGAGAGACTGCTCCAACGAGCTGATTCCGGGAGCGAGAGCGAGCACGGAACGAGATAGGTAACAGGATAATAAGACTGCCAATTACTCGAATTGGGGCAATATCATGATGGGGAAGCGGCAGATCCTGAGTGCATGTATATACAAGGCAAGTCCCCTGCAACAGGTATGAATAAGAGTCAACTTGGAGTCGTAAATGCCCGTCGTCCCGTTCGTCTGGTCTGGATCTGGTCTGGATCTGGTTTGGATCTGGGGAATTGTGGACTGGATGGATTTCTTGCTGTTGTAGTTCTTGCGACGACCTGAGGAAGCCCCGGCATCGGAGATAAACCGCGCGATAAGCACGCCACTATTATCTTGGGTAGCACATGGCAGCAAGCACACAGATCTTCCCCCCCTCCAGCGGCTCCATCCGAGCCTATCACCGTCGACATATTAAACCCCCATTGCAACTACTAAGTATTATTTGCGCAATGCTCGGGCATAGTTTTGCACCGTATGATTGTATGGCGATCAACATTGTTTTATGTAATTCCCTACACTACGGTACGGCGTTGCTTGTTATTAGTGCTAGGCACGAGCAGATAATGACGGAGCGACATAGGTAGCGCAAAAAGTTGCCAGGCGCTTTCATTCAATAGTTTGGTATGAGGAAACATTAACGAGACACCGAGTATTTTCATTTTACTAAAAAGATCTTTTTCATCCAATTCCAGGGAGGGTTTTGATGTTTTTGTTATGGTCAAAAAAGCCTTGGTTGGAAACATCGTGCCTAGTTCGCCACCGGCTTCAAAGTATAAGCCAAACCCGTAATGCCCAATGCATCAGCACAGTCGTTTGATGAAACACTTTACGGGTTATGAGCCGAGCGACAATCATAAACAGAGAAAAGAGAAGTGATAAAAAATAAAAATAAAAAATAAAACAGCTGGGAGCATGGAAAGGGGAAACGAGCTTGTGCGCCATGCTCTAGGCTGCCACATTCTTCCCACGCTGGGTACGCGTAATCCCGTCGACGCTCGGCTGTTCCTTAGAAATTCCCGGGCTTCACAGCATGCAGGCCCTTTGCCCTAATCATCTACAGTAGTATCGTAATTTTGCATGTTGCCGTCACTATTTCGATATGATTATCAACAAGTTTACCCCTGAAATATTGGTCTCGGCTCCTCGAAGAGGACCGGCCATCCCTAACGATGACGGAACTCTCGTCTTATACACCGAGTCTACCCATCAGATCGGCGGGAGGACTCGGAAAGAATTCTACGTCCTGGACGTTGTTACTGGGCTCTCTCGCCGTATTCTGGGCGACGACCAGGCCTATGAACCGACCTGGCTTGGTGATGGTACCAACACGATGATCTATCTTAAGAGTGGAGGCATGGGGGTCACTTTCCTTCTCACCATTAACGTTGATAGTTCTCCTCTCGAGCCCTTTCTCGCTGGTCATATTCGTGCCCCCGTGCGTTGCCTCAAGACTAAGGCCCTTGACGATGGAACTTTGGCATTCTCGGTTTTAGGATGCGTAGACACAGATGGCACGCTCCTGAATACAGATAGTAGAAAAATTCATGGTGGGAGAATCTATTTCTCTTCTCGACTGCGATATGTAAGTTGTTGCATATATAACTTAGCCGAACTGTTCGTTACTATATCATAATTAGCGTATAACCAGTGCTGATTTTATATCTAGGGAGATCTGCGGAAGGAACCCCATGTTCATACGATTTGGTACTCAACACTCTCGAAGCAAGACGGCAACTGGAGAATCTCCGAAGACCTGCATAACGCCCTTGGAGCGACCGACTTGCATGTGCTCCCTGAGGTGAGCGGCCACTATGAGGATGCCAGTAACCAGTACGATCTGTGTAGAAATGGCATCATCTTCACCGCAGAAACTTCTGAGTACCGAGAACCCCCTCTGGGAAACGTCAGCAATATCTATTTCATTCCGGTACACTCGTTTGAAAGCGGAACCGTCGAGGCACGTGTCAATATTAAATTGCCAGGTGGAGGATATCAGGGTAACTGTTTCCTACCGCAATTCAGTCCTGATGGCTCCATGGTAGCCTTCTTGCACAGTCAGGGCCTAAGTCAGGAGAGGTCGCAGATCTATATATATCCCATCTCGGAATCTCCAAACGCCATCAACGTCTTCGACATGGTAACAGGGCGGCCCTGGGCCCTAGCTCCGACCGGCTTTCAGTTTTCTGCAGACGGCCATTCTCTCTATATCACAGCCGAAGAATGTGGCCAAGTTGGGCTGTATCATCTCAACCTTCAACCGAATGCGTACCCCAACCCCCTTTTGCGGGACGGGTCGGTGTCAGCATGTTATCCGCTTGGACGAAGTAATAGCGGGAATGTATTGGTCACAAGCTCAACCTTCGTCGAAAGCTGTCTCTATCAGGTCGTATCTCACGATACATGTGTCCAACCTGTAGTGCTATCGTCAGCGTCGGACCACGGGTCTAAGCTTGGACTGACGCCGAAGCAGATTTCGGAGATCTATTTTGAGGGTGGTGGCAACTATACTGTCCACGCGTGGGTAGTGAAACCTCGAAATTTTGACGAGATGAGAACGTATCCGCTGGCGATATTGGTGCACGATGGAGCTCCTGCTAGCGCATGGCTTAACGCTTGGAATACGCAGGTAGGGAAACAATCCTCCCATAAGACTAAAAAACAGCCAAGTCTGATATAACATAAGTGGAACGCCGCGACTTGGGCCGAGCAAGGCTATGTTGTCGTTCTTCCTAATATTACGGGCAGTTCTGGGTATGGGCAAGACTTCGCAACAGGTTCGTACATATTGATTTTCTGAATTACGTATGTTTAACCTTGATGACCATAGCTGTTCACGACAACTGGGGCGGTCGACCGTACGACGACCTAGTCAACTGTCTTTACAGTCTCAGGAACGTTCCTGGCGTCGATGTCGATAATGCCGTCATTGCTGGGGCAGGCTATGGGGGGTATCTGATGAATTGGATCCAGGGGCATCCTCTAGCTGGGCGGGTAAGTCGAGGTGGGATCTCATGCACTTCAAATACTGTATAACTCATATACAATTAGTTCACAGCCATGGTTTGCCAAGGCGGCATATTCAATACTCGATCCATTGCGCTGTTATCTAACCCGCCCGACTACAACGAGTATACTCTAGGTAGAGAGAGCCTGCTCTCAGCTGCAAGCCCGGCGACTCTGCGCCACTGCAACCCAGCACGCGCGTCTCTAGCCCGGACCTGGAAAACTCCGATGCTCGTAATTCATAACGAGGGGGATACCGTTTCCCATGTTAGCGAGGGTCTAGCCGCATACAACAACTTAAAGGCTTCTGGTGTGCCATCGAAGTTTTTGACGTTTGTTGACGAGGGCCATGATGTGCTGAAGGAGGAGAACTCGCTGGAGTGGCATCGACAGGTGTTTGCTTGGATTAATCAGTTTACGAGAAATACTTCGTGGACAGAACGAATTCATAATACTAGTGCTGCTTGAAGAACAAAAACATCCCGTTCTGCCAAATATATATTGCTAGGTGTGGACTTATGCTTAGCTACGAGGAATATAAAAAAACAGATATATTTTGAGCCATACAAGCATTGCAGGTTATTTAGTACCATTTAAAGTTGGAGAATATTCCTTCAAGATTAAATCAATAGTATCTGATTGTAATTATCCAAAAGCCTTGTAAGTAAAACAACTTTGTCTCGAGGTTAATCTGTTAACTAGGATGTATGTACATCCTTCTTAGTTAATCGTCCCTGCAGGCTATGGTTGTTATTAAATAGTAACTGCGGAAGAGGAATAGTCAACAAGCAGATGCGACATGAAGTTGTTACCCCAACAATGGGATGAACTGCTTTGGTACTACTCTGAAACTCGATAAATACACAGCGTCATATCGAATAAACTAGAACTTCGGCTTATTATTAAGTGTAACGTTAACATATATACATTTCCTAAGCACTTTTGGAAAGCAACAAGTAAGCCTGCCCCAAAAGGAAAAGAAAACCATCCTCTTTAGAAGCCTCCTGTCCCTTGTACCCTCTTAACCGCACCAACAAGCCCTTTAGCCCAACTAAACCGTCCAGCATCAACACCTGTAGCGCCTTCAACCTCTTTCCCTTGCTCATCCCTCCAGATCCCATCACTACGATCAACCGCGCCATAAATCCCGGTATTCTGATTGCGTCTCAGCGCGTCGATCCAGGAGCGGCAGATCTGGGGACTGTCCAGCATAAGGTTGACCTCCTGGCTCTGAAACCAGGACTGCGTGTCTTGGTTTCCGTTCCCGACGATCCCTACGCACTCGTCGACAATCATCAACTTGACGTGACAGCTGCGCTTCTTCTGGCTCGCCGGTATAGGACGTGTCTGATCCTTCGCCACATACCAATGCCAGTGAAGGTGTTGCCGTCCCGCAAGCGAGAGAGTGGTGTAAAGCTGGTTCGCGATCTTGTCATTGTGACCTCCCTGTTTTGGAAGCATTTCACCCTATGATTAGTTAGGAAGATGGAATCGACTGGGGAGCTACACTACCTCCCAGGGGCGGACGTAAAAGAGGAACTTGGAAAAGAGAGAGATCGCAGGCAGAACTTACCGCATCATTGTAGCCTAGACAGACATAGCAATACACATCTACACCCCTCTCACAAGCCTCTACGATCGCTGGGATCAAGGGCGCAGCATTTAGGGTCGGGCTTTGAATAAAGACATTGCGCCGCGCATTTCGAAGCGCTGACAACCACGCCGCGTTCTGCGGGTTCGTCACGGACTTGTGGTTGGGCTGCCCATAAGGTGCACGATTTACAAGCGCTATGGGGAATGGTTCGTGGGGCGGGTGAGGTATATACGGCGTCATCTCATCTTCTGGTTTGCAATCAGGCGCATTCCCTGGATATCCTGCGTTGGTGGTATGATTCAGGTGCCTCGATACAGCCTGCATAGCGCTTTCGCTAGGTCTAGCAGAGACCGAATCCTGAATGCGAGACACCTCGCCTGCAATAGTATCGTCGTAGTGAGGATCTTCCGTGGTGTGCTCAGCCAGTAGCTCGTGCTGCTCAGAATCTTCGAATTCTCTTGGACCGTTTCTCTGACTAAAAGGAGAGATTGTTTCCCCTATTGTTTTGACAGAGTCTTCCTCTGCGCCATCGAGTTTGGTGGCTTCTACGCCATATGGCTTCCTCGGCGGCATCTTGGATGGATCGACAATGATCGAATGACCTTTGATAGAGCCAGTCGAAGAAAAAATATCAGCATAGGCAGCATCAAAACTTGTAGTATGTGTCGCGTTCGCCGCGGGCGATGAGAGACATGGTAGTGGCGGATCTAGCTTCTTGTGCCAGCTGATCATAGCCATATCATAAAGAGAGTCAACGATTGGGCCCTCCACCTGAACCATCATCTCTAAATTGTCATTGTCTTGAATATTATCGCTCTGGACGATGCCGATCTTGCGATCGACGATCATGAATTTTGCGTGGAAGGTGCCTAGGACTGGCTGATGGTAGTTTATAACTTGCAGATCGACACCTGGTATGTCCTTTGCTGGCGGCAGTTTTACCGCACCGCCCGTATACTCACTCTCGGACACGACATAGTGCGGGTCAAAAACCTGCTTGGCGCTACCGCGATCATAGATGATTTTCATAATCACTCGTGTTCCTCTCGCCTGGGCCCGGCGCGAGAGTTCGCGGATGGCATTGGTGATATATCTCGACGCGACGCTGTCCTGCCAGTAGTTGGTGGCAAGGAAGACCTCTTTCTCAGCCCGGACAATCAAATTTGACATATGGCGCATGATATCCGGGAGTCTACAAAGACGTTAGAACCAATAATGAGATCTCTCTCAGCACGAAAGCCACTTACACGGAGATGATAGTCAAGGGCACTATCCCGCTCCTACCCATGAGCGAAGGAGTGACTACTCCACACCCTGGATCATCCTCTAAAGTACATAGAGCGTCGTGATACAGCTTTATGACCGTCAGTATATGTAATTTTAAAACCTATCGAGATCAAATAGCCCAGGCTTCATCGCTCACCGGCGGGAACTCACTCTCGTGAACAAGTCACTTGGTTCCTGGAGTCCCCATTTCCCACACAAGCGCGCCCGTCGCAACTCCTCTTCCCCAACGGGACCCGTTTCCGTATTGGACTTGTATTGCTTTCCATTTTTTTGCAACTCGTCATCGTGCAAGAGCTTCCGCCACATGTCTTTAGGGGTTGACGCTGGGTTCGCCGCCAAGAGGGATGAAACGCTTTCATCAGAGCGACACCAGTTGAAAAGACGATCCGTTATCTTGTGTCCCGAGTCTGCCATCGTCCCCCGACGCACGCCGTCCTTCTCTTGTTCCGACATCTTTTTTGCTGTCGAATCTATCTCGGGAAGTGAAATTAAACTATTCTGTATAGGTTTATGGTTGGAGTAACCCGGGGGCGTAATGAAGAAAAATATGTTCTTGGGGCTCTGTGATGTAAGAACATATCGAAGGAATAGACGTAGTCATAAACTTAGTTAACAGGCGTATTGGAAGCTAAAAACGGTCCATTTATTCACATAGAACCCTCATCACGATATGTTCGCTGGTATCGTAGCTAAGATGCACTAGCATGGTCCTGCATGGGGACACTTACACTAAAGCCTGTTTTCTTGGCACGAGGCTTGTTTTGACGTCGTCAGGCAATCCCAACCCAGGTGACTTGTGGTGTACCACTCCAATCCTGGTGATACACAGAGTGTAAGCCATATGCTAGGTCACTAATAAGTCCCCGAGTGTCAGCCTGGGAAAGCGGACGGGTGCCGGCACGATTCTCTAAGATTTTACAGCAGGAGACAAATATTCGGCACGCTGGGCCGAGTGAGATATGACGCAATCAATTACGGCGCAGCTATTCAGTCTCGCACTTGCTTAGCCCACGACCTATCTATCTATGTCATCATGTTTCTCAACTTAATCAGAGGCTCGAACCTTAAATGTCTTGCTTGTATTGAATGCAACCGCCAACGTGTGCGCTTATATGCTTAGCTAGATTTTCTACAACTCGCCAACTTCGGAAGCCTCGAGCTTCTTGAAATCCGTGAACCCGAGCTCGTAAACAAAGCTAAGGGTCATTTTGGCATGTTGCAGCATGTGGTCCTATAGATCAAATATCAGGCATGGCTCTCAAGAAATGGAATTGTGGCCTTTGTGCTACTTACAAAAGACAGATATTGGATCAGATCTTCCGTGGTGTGGATGTGGTCATCAGAGTCGCGGAAAGCCGATTCGATCACGAAAGCGGAAGGATAGCCGGCCTTGGAAGCCGACGCATGGTCAGAACAGGCATATCCGCACTTTGTCTCAACCCAAGGGATATCACAGTACTCTTCAATGACCTTTTTCTATAACGTGACGTTTAGAGTTAGTGACTGCTAATTTGAACAAGATATGATAAGCATTTCAAAAGTGTGGGAGGCTTTCCCACACTCCGAAAACACGGTACTCGAAGTAGGAAGGCACCTTTGCTCATTTCATAGAAGACAAAGCGTGAGCATCAGCTTGAGAATCACTTACAATAAAAGCGGTCAAACCGGCATCGACAAAATCGGTAATGACACCCACGCTTTCGGGTTTACCGGCGTCAATAGTCTTCTGTATGAATCCGGTCATGTCTTGTTGGAGCATTGCCTTAACATCCCTCTCCGTCTTTTCGTACTCGGAAAAGATAGCCTGGCTGCCGAGGAGCCCGCCCTCCTCAGCGCTGTACCAATGAAATTCGATCGTGTTCTGAGAGTTGCCTTTGATCACATCTTCGGACGATAGAAGAACGCGGAAAGCCTCTAGAATTGTGACGGTGCCGGATCCGTCGTCGTCAGCACCGGGGGCCGCGAAAACGGGCGGGAGCCACATATTGACCGAGTCTTGATGCGCGCCAATGACGACGGTGGATTTTGTTTTCCCGGGAATCGTCGCTATAATGGAATGCTGACCCCAGCTGTGCTTGAAGTGCTCAGCTTTGACGCCATACTTGTCCGCGCCAGCCTCCTTGATCGTGTCCTGAACGGTCTGGAGCAGCCATTCAGATGATTGGCGGCCGTAGTCTGACTTGTAGTAACGAGTGTGGAAGCTTGTGAACTTTTCAAGATGCTCCTGCATTGGGGTTTTTGACAAGTTTGCGAGCAGGGGCTTGATCTCGTTCTGCAGGTTCATTTGCTTAGGGAAAACAGCGGGGGAACGCGACGAGGCCCTCAGTGTGCCGAGGTCGCCGTTCTCGGTGATATCCATAAACTGCTGCCCGGCCTATAATATGAGCGTGTCAGAAAGTCGTGCGCGCAACCAGTGTTGGCTGGCCGCTCGGGCCGAGATGATATGGGAGGAAGCGAGGAACACTTACTCGGCGAAGCTCCCATTTCTCGTCTTCGGTTACGTAGCGAGTCTCGCCAGGAGATAGTTCGATGAGGAACTTTTCAGAAGAAGGCACCGATCCCTCTTCGAGAAGCGCATCGATATACGGCACGATGCGGTTTGCGTCGATGGCCTCGTGGGCCTCGATGAAGCGAGCGCTAGCTGCCGCTGGCAGGAGGAGCGACGAGATCAGAGAGGCCTTCATATTGTAAAGCCTGATGCGTGATAAGCACGACTTTTAACCAAAAGAGCGCAGTGATATAGTAAGATTTATCGAACAAATTTAGTGAGAGAGTTTTCGCAGCAGCGGTTGAAGATGGCGAAGTGATGACTTGGTCACCTGGTCCGAGGATGGAGGATGCTTGGATAGCTGAGACAAGTGCAACACTAATACAGTAATGAAGCTTAAGTACCTTAAGCTTCGTTGCCTAGGAGCTTGCCAAGACGCCAATGACGTTTCGGGCTCTCAGTTTAACCCATTACAGTCTTATCTTGTAGGTACATATTGATCGTACATATTACTGACGAGATTCACATGCTACCTACTTCTAAAGAGCCAGGACAAGAGAAACCTCACTGACCTCTTTAAAAATCACGTTGCCAAAAAGATATCAAAACTATAAATGTAGGCCTTGAAATGCCACAGAGATAATGAGGGGAATCTTGCTTCATTGCTCTAGCAGATCCAAGAATTGACTAATTGTAGGTAAACCTGACTTGACTTGTATTAAATACTATACGTATGTAAGTAAGTAGCGTGTATTGGCGATACCTTATGTACCTGTCTCGCCTGTTGCATTCATGCCACTGGTAAGACATGTTTCCTATCTACCCTGTCTGTAGGTAGATGATACCTTACTTAACAGAATAATAGAATTAGGACGGCGGAGGGTCAGGTAGTGTGAGACCTGCTTTTGGTATATTTGTGTGAATTGCTCTACTTATCATGAATTGTGTACAGTATCCAGGTTGGCGACACAGGTACGTACGGTACATAGGGAAAACAAGCGCTTATCGTCTTATATACGCTATACTTACACTACGCTCCCTGCGTAGCGTTGAAGTTTACATAGATTCCAAGTAGACCAATCTCCAAATACTTAGCCTGTTTAGGTGCACACGTGTAAGGGGGGCATGTAAGGTAGGCATGTAAGGTAAGGTTTTAGAGGGCTGCTCCTATGCTTGGACCTTGGACGCGTCAACCCGCCATTATCAAAAGTGGTTGGAGAGGAGGCGAAGTATAAATCTCCTGGAATAATGTACGCAGGTTGACGACTTCCAAAGCTGATGTTTTTAGAGCCCCGTCTCCAGTAGTGAGTGGGCAGGCAGGCAGGCCTCTTACGAGGTCCCCTAACCCAGCATACAAAATGGTGGAAAGGACTGCTGCCGGCGGCGGTGCCACCCCGCCAAATCACCCCGCCGCCCTAGGCCAAAACACGTCCACCCCAACACCCCCAGCACTACTACAACACGCCCACCCGGGAACGCATTGGAAAAATCACTTGTTGAGCGAACATATACCTGCTGCAGGCCGACTCTCCCTCCCACGAACATTCCCTTCTCCCCCCCGAACTACAGCGAAACAAAACGGAACCCGCTCAACCGCAGTGCACGGCTTGGAGCTCCGCCCGCCATGGAGGACCAGCTTGTCCAGGTCCTCACCAACACACAGCTGGCTGCTGAGGGGCCGAGGATACAGGCCGAGCTCGACTTAAAACGCGCCTCGACGAATCCCGCCTTTGCTATCTCCCTCACCAATATCGGCCGTCACGCGTCCGTCTCGGTCGACATCCGCCAGGCCGCCCTGGTCACGCTTCGCCGGTTTATCGAGAACAACTGGAGCGGCGAGAACGATGATGGCCCTACCATCCCCATCGCCGACAACGTCAAGGACCAGATCCGCCCGCTGGTGTTGGATCTTGCGCTGAACTTCGACGGGGATAGGAAGATTAAGACAGCCGCAAGGTATGGCACTTCCTGCTTGCCCACATTGCTTTCTATCTTGCCGTCCCTCGACCCTCACCGCCTCTCCACGTGCTCCCTACCCTTTCCCTTTCTCGTGTCCCGCCTGTTATGTGTGTTGTACTCTTCCGGGTCGCCCGCTGACGTTCATCTGAAGCTCTGTCGTAGGCAAGATCGCTAATGTCGACTGGCCCGAGCAATGGCCTATACTTCTCCCTACGCTTCTCAACATGATCCCCGCCGGCAATGACAACCAAATCCACGGTGCTCTTAAAGTCCTGAGTGACTTGGTCGAGGAGAGCTTAAGCGATGACCAATTCTTCTCCATGGCCCAAGACATCATTAAAGTCGTCTACGATGTCGCCATAAACGGGAGTCGAAAGTCCACGTTACGTGCGCTTGCGGTCTCTATCTTCCGCGGTTGCTTTGATCTTATGGATACCGTCAAGGACGAACATCACAAGGAAGTTTCTGCATTTGCCGACGAGGCTCTGAAAGGCTGGTTTCCTTTCTTCCTTGAGACGCTCAAATTACAGCTGCCCAATCTCGAACCCCAATCCACCACTCAGCCTGAGTCGTGGAACGGTCTGCTTGCGCTCAAGTTCCAGGTAGTCAAGTGTCTCCTGAAGGTTAGGAACGTCTTTCCGAACCTTCTACTGCCTCATACGCCACATTTCTTTCAAGCCATTTGGCAAGAACTGTCGACCCTCGAACCGTCCTATGAGCAGATGTATCTTGAAAACGAAGCACAGGGACGGCTAGAAGATGTAGATGGTCTACCCTACACCCTCGATTTCCTCATACAAGAGGAGCTCGACTTTTTGAACCATTGCCTAAAAGCACCACCAGTCCGTAAAGAACTGGAATCTCAGCTGAATGCTCATGCGGGCGCCCATGAGACACCATGGCTATTAGACATTGCAAAGATCGCTAGCTCATATGGTCAAATCATCTTGGAAGAGCAACAACTTTGGGATATCGATGTGTCCTTGTACTTGGCGGAGGAGCAGTCTGTCAGTGCGAACTACACTCCTCGTACTGCTTGCGGTGATCTCTTAATCAAGTTGGGCGAATGGTTGGAACAAAAAGCATTGGAAGGGCTTTACGCACACACCAAATCCGTCTTTACGGAGAATGCATCCTGGAGGAGACAAGAAGCGGCTCTTTATTTGCTCAACATGCTCTTGAGAGATTACCTGGAATGCGGCAAGAATATTTCCCCAGAGCTAAGTCAAGCATATTTAGAGCTTGTTAACCATGCTATTAATCAACCCCAAGAACCACTACTCCGGGCTAGAGGTTACTTGATCGCTGGCATCCTATCCCAATGTAATGGGATTGCTGCTAGCTTAATGGACCGGACAATCGATGCGATTACCTCGGAAGAGTCGGAACTGGTACAGGCGGCCTGCATCAAAGCTACTGAAGCATTCATCAGCAGTGAGGTTAATGGTGTAGCGGGCAATACCCAGCTTCAGGCAAAGATAGTGGGTGCCATCAACCAGTGGATTTTGACAAAGGACATGACCGAAATCGAGGAAGCCGATGACTTACTCGTCACATTGGCTGAGACCTTGCGAGCTGCTATTCGTATTGATAAAGGAGTATCGGTCTCCAGCGACGTGCCTGCTCTCGACCTACTCTTTCTCATTGCAAAACATGGCGCGAATAACTGGCAGGTATGCTGAGCAAATCTTGACACGGAACTCTCCATTTTTACATTGCTGACATAAATTCAAGGTTACAATGCTGATTTGCGAGACCTTTGAGGACATTGTCCAAACTATGTCTGATCCATCTGCGTACCAAGCTCTGTGCGAAAAGGTGCTTCCTTCTTTGACGGGAGCCTTCAACGTTGCTGATGTAACATCGAACAACCCTTTAGTTGTTGTAAGTTAGTACACCCAACTTGCGTTAGGACGAACGGCTTATTATTTCCTTGCAACAGCTTGCAGCGGAGTTGATGGCTGCGCTTACACAATACGGCTCGGAACCGCTACCTGCTGGCTTTGTAGCAGCTACGCTGCCCAAGCTAACACGATTACTGATGGAAAGCAATGATGGCGAAATTCTTCGACCAGGTGCTGAATCTGTCAAGTTTTTGTTGGCTCATGACCATCAGCAACTGTTCAATTACCACGACGAAAACAACAGGTCAGGCCTGGAAGTTTGCCTTCACATTATCGATCGTCTGCTTGGAACCGCGATTGAGGATAACGCAGCCTCCGAAGTTGGTGGTCTTGCCGCCGAACTTGTCGAGAAGGCTGGCCATGAACGCCTAGGTCCTTTCTTGCCACAGCTTCTGCAGGCCGTAGCTAATCGATTGGCTACTGCGGAAACTGCTACTTTCATCCAGTCTCTCATCTTAGTCTTCGCCAGACTTTCTCTAAATGGCGCACACGATGTAGTCGAATTCTTGACTACAATCCAAATCAACAACCAGACCGGGTTGCAAGTTGTGTTAAGCAAGTGGCTGGAAAACTCGGTTAACTTTGCGGGATACGACGAAATCAGACAAAAGTTAGTGTGCTGACTTTCTTTTGGCTTACTGTTACTAACTGTATCACAGCGTCATTGCGCTTTCAAAGTTATACAGTTTGAATGATCCGCGTGTGTCGCAAACGATGGTAAAAGGTGACTTGATCATGCCTACGAGTAACCGGATTGTGACACGCTCTCGGGCCAAACAGAGTCTGTCTGACCCCACTTCGTACCTCATCACACAACATGCACTAAGCCAATTGTCAGATCCCGATCAATACACAATTATCCCAGCACCTCTGAAGATTCTCAAAGTCTTGATTGAGGAGCTTTTGTCGGCGTCGGGCCTCGCAAGCGCTCCCAATGCCGCTGCCGCGGCTGCCGCAGAGTTTGCGGACGAGGACAACGATGATGATAGTTGGGAAGACGACCCGGATACCATTGATCTTAACCTTGGCTCAACCAAGGCCGACCTGATGGGCTATTTGGATGCTAGTAATATGCGGCACCGCGACGATGAAACGCAACAATACCTTACAGAATTCTTTGTCGCTGCCGCGAGAGATAACACTGCGGGCTTTGGAGAGTGGTACAACAACTTCACAGAAGAGGAGAAGGGTAAACTAAGTGAGATGGCAAATGCCTAGCAATCTTAAGAGACTACATGTGGATTAATTCTACATGTACTGGCCACTACCGGTATCCCCTCGGCAGATCTGCAGGATTCAATAGATTGAGCCCCAATGCTAACGCCCATGTACCATTGCAAGGGAATGGATAGGCCGCATGCTCACTCTGGCTTACCTATGGGAGAAAAGAAGGAAGGATAGAGGAGTCGGTGGGAATAACTGAATATGTCCCATTTTCTTAAAGCAGTGAACATTCGCTCATGGGCAGCGTTTAATTGTATACCGCTAGAAAAAAGTTGATCCGAGGGCCATAATGAATATTAGAAGGTGAGGCCGCCCGTTTTTGGTACCGAGTGGTTTCAAGTAGTAGATAGAAAACATAAGAAAGAGGAAACCCCCAAAGCAAAACCTGGAAGATTAGATCACTTCTATCAATTGTTAGTCCTAAATACAGGGATGCACCAGGAGACAGACAGACTGGGACAGAACAGAATTTTGTAAAGACGAACTTGGAAACTCTATTTAATTTTAGTCTCATATCTCATAGCCAGTGAACACCGTAACTCAACCAGCCCAATGGGAAACCCATCATTCGTTCAAGGCATTAGGCAGGCCGTAAGGTCGAGTCAGACAAACAATAGCCCCAAGCAGCTGTTCCAACAGCACGGACACCGAACGATTCTGACGTCCGCCGCGCATCAATAGATCCGACATGTCGCCAAGAGGCCTATGTACAAATAACAACTTTGCCGAAACAATGTACTTTTACACACCCAGTCAACGCCGAGGACCGTGAGTCTCTGTGCTCTGTTCATAATCATCTTCATGGTCACGTTCGCGTTCGCGTTTATACCCTTCAAGTTCATGTCCGCAAGCCGACGGCCGAGAATCCCGACGCCGACGATTATGGCGTTCCAATCCGTTCTCCGCCTCCAACAAAGCAACCGGGACGCCAGCTTTCCAAATCCCAAGACCCTCCATACCCGCAACGCCAACGCCGACTCATGGGCGTCCCCTCTCTAGGCGTCGCCTGCGACTGCGCCGCCGCCTTTGATTAAAGCGCGAAGGCTGATCATCTCCCTCTTCAGACGGGCGTTATCCTTCTTCAGGCGCGCCGTCTCCTCGCTGCTTTCCTTGATGGACCCGACGAGTTCTTCTTTTTCTTCACGTCCCTTGCCCTTAAGTGCTCTCACAATCTTGCCGAGCTCGCTGTTGAATTTCTCGTAGAGTAGCTCGTTCTCGGCCATCGTCTCCTTGTAGAGCTGGTCAATGGATTTCACCTTGGCTTCGCTGGCCTTGAGTGTGTTATCCATGTCTTTCTGCAGTTGTTCCTGGCGGCTTGTGAGCTGCCCCAGAGCGCTGGGTAGTCGTTCCTCAAGTGCCTGTACACTGGATGATAGTTTTTTGATATCGACCGTTCCGCTGCGCGGGAGGTTGGAATTGACCCTGGCCATGTCCGCAGAGATTTTGGACAATTCAGAGCGCAAATCAGCATCAACCTCGTCCACTGCTTTCTTCTCTACTTGAAGACGTTCTCGCAATTTCTGCGGGGACTGTAGCCGCAACTTCCCAGATGTCTTCGACAGACTCGCCGTAGTCCGCGTGGGGGACTCGGTGAGGCTTGCTGCAAGATCGCGAGATGACTTGAGCGTAGGGATATTCGAGGTTGATGGAATCTTTGAATGTGCCTTTCTGGGCGAATCACTTGGTGGGGTGATTGATTTGAATGGGTCTTCTATATTTTCATTTTGTCTGACCGAGCGAAAGGCAGGGTTATTCGAAGATGTATGTGTAGTTGGACTGACGGGTATTTTCGATGGTGATGGAACACGCGGTGTGGAGTTGAACTTCTGGGAGGTTTCCTTCATATGTGATAGCGGTTGTACTGGCAGCTCGTCATCAAGACTTGTGGCTTCCATAAGACTCTTGAGATCAGACAGCGAGCTGCGACGTTTCTTCTTGGGTGCCTTAACCGGGATTTCATCGCCTGGCTCACCAATCGTCTCAAGTTTCTGCGAGCTCGTTGGACGACTGAAAGCTTCATCAAAAGCGCCGGCAATAGGTGGCCTGTCTCTTGATCCTGGCCGTCGCAATCTATTGGTTCCGTACGATGTACCTACATCCACCGAGTTTGTCCTCATTACAGAACCTCTTGAGAGGCTAGAAGGCTCTCCGGTTGCCGGGTGCCTGGCATGCTTACTTAGATTGCGCCAGACAGAAGGCCGGGAATCTGAATCGGCCTTGCTGTTTTGACGTGTCAAGAGACTTTCAAAGCCGAATTTCTTCCGTAAAGAAGATGTGCTTGAGGTTATTGAGCCAGTGTGGGATTTTCCCCCACGGGCCGCCGAATTCATCAATTCTAACGTTGACCCTGCCGCCCCGAAGTTGAGATTGAAGGGCCCCGATCCATCTTCAAAAATTCGATCGCAGTCTTCAACAAGCCTATCAAGCAGGTTGATGTAATGGGGAGCGCTGTCATTATCAACAAGGACTTCGGCAAACGCCAGTGTTAAGCCACCCCTATCACTATCATTCCCACAGCCATCAAGTAATTCAGCCAGAAGTTTAATGAGAGCTGTGAATGCCCTACGGTTTTGAGGCGCCATGTCAGCAAACAAGAAGTGAACGAAGTCGGCGAAATCACCCGGTAGTCTCTTGGAAGCTCGCGCTTGTAATGCATCGAGAGCTTTGGTGGTGATTATCGGTCCCATCTGATTTCGCCATGCAATTCGAACAAACTTTTCGAAAGCGACAAAGACGACGTCAGCAGTTATCTCTTGGGCATTTTCCATCTCAAAAGGGTTCTCAATAAGCTTATTGTAAAGGTCGTTGACAGCGAGCTCATCAACAGCGGACCTATTCAATAATGCTCGGCCCACAAAGCTCCCTTTGCGCTCCAGGAGACTAGCCATATAGCCCGTAAAAGTTTGCTCGAGCCTGAATATTGGGTTCTCAGGCTTGTCATCGTCGGGACCAGCTCGAATACCATCTCTGCTTTTAACCGAACCATACAGAGAAGCCGCATCTCGAGTGCTGTTTGAACGGCTGATCTGCCCTGGAAGGAAGGTCGAGCTGAGGCTTGAACTTTCCGTTGTTAAGGTTCGCTGTAGCTTGGGGGCACCAGATCCATCCGAAAAGCTAGTTCCACTGAGGAAGCTTGACAGATATTTGACGGGAGAAGAGGCCAAGAAGGATCTGGTTTTCTCAGTCCTGTTCGAAACACTCAATCCCCGAAGGATTTTGGTGTTTAAAGATACCAAAGCAGGGGTTAGGCCTGAATTAGCAACATTGAATTGTGTGCTGAGAAACTGAATAACTGTGATCATGTTAGTCAGCTTAAAATACGTTATGAGCTGTATGTAGTCTTACTTCTCCTAGAAAGTGTTGGTAAAAAGTCCTCCAGGGCAACTTCATCGGTAGCGCGTTTTCCATGCAATCCAACCGTGATTATAACCACCTTTTTGAGATCCCCAGTCTTGACGTCGGAGCAAATTTCTACGCCGTAATGGCCGACAGGAGATCCTTTAGTGCCTTTCTCGTGATCGACGACAATGCGAATGGGAGCTGGCTCTTTGCGTCCTTCTGTAAGCTGGTCAAGACCTTCTTGAAATACGGCTGCAAATAGACCCAATCCAGTATCGGGCATCCTCACAGATCTGAGAGTCCAGCAAGGATCCTCGCGCTCTTTCTCTGGGAACCTATTTTCTATTCTTGCCTTGACGATATCCTCGCTCCATTTAGCAGACTTGCCTTCATATGACTCCTGTAGTACGAAACACCTTGAAGTGATGGCCGTGTTTGCGACGAAATCTCCTGCGTGTGCACCCTTCATCTCCTTTGCTGATGTCATCCAGGTCATGCGACCATCGGCCGACTCAGTGAATCTGACGTCGGCAAGTTCATGCCATCCTGCAAAAGCTAAATCGTATGAACCCGGTCCGCCAGCGGCATTGGTCATAGATGCCAATAAGCCTGCTGCCGATGGTTTGTCAATCTCGCGCAGAAGATCACGTGCTGTCATATGGACGCCATAGAGCTTCTTTACGATGACTACATAGTCGGAGAATACGAGGAACATGCCGGCTCGTTCATCTGGTTCAGTTTCTGTTGTGCTCTGGTAAGGGGCGGGTATCTCTAGGAAATCAGCCGCGGCAATCAGGCGGCCCTGCGGATCGAGATCGGTAGGCCAGCTTTCAATCATGTTTCGAAGCCGCGTGCTTACATGTGGCTTATCCGCCAGAGGATCATCCATTGAGCATATATTTGCTATTATGTCTCGAGCTTTTAGCATCGGCTGAAGTGCGGGGTGGGTGATTGGCAAACAGCCAACAATCTGATCTATCATCAAGCTATAGCGCGGGAGGCGTTGAACGGGCTCAATGACCGTAGAGCGCAGGTGCTGTTCCCCCGTAAGCGCGACCCTGTCGGTGAAGGTCGACTGCTGGTTGACAAATGAGGTGATAAGTTGTGGGAAGTTCTGACTTGCTCGGATGTAGTCCTGGTAGCAGTCGGTAAATTTTGGGAACCATTCCAGCATTACTTTAGCCAACGCCACAGCACCGCTCGCATCCTTGGTCTTCCCGGAGAAGCTGCCTGAAACACCTACTCTCGATGACGAAATACCCGACTCGGCGTCCTTTCGTGCGCCTTCCTCCGTACTGTCGAGGACTTTACGCAATTCCTGCATGAAACCGGTATTGATTTGGAGAATCTGGTGGGATGATCTGGGAAACAGCCTCTCTACATCCTCTGCTGAAGGACTGAAGCTGTTCGGTTGCCGGTCGTTGGCCTTTTGCCGATATTCACTGGCCACACGTTTGACCAATTCGTCTAGTTTCGAGACATATCGTTCTTCAGTCTCCACTAGTTCGGCCATCTTCCGCCTCAACTCCAGTTTCTGATCTTTAGAAAACGACTTTGTCCGGTTAAGCGCGCTAGGCTTAGAAGGTGCGCGACGCAATCGGGTCGTTGGCATAAATACAGGTTCGCCAAAGAGTCTGATCAATGGTGTGTACATTCCATACTGTCGCAGAGTCGGATCTAAAATATCGTCCTCGTCTTCAGGGATCTCCTCGAAGTCGGCAGGCTGCAAGGGCAAAATAGCGCCCGGCGGTAGAACAAGATCAATATCGACATTGCTGACATGCTGCGTCTGTAAAGCCGTCTGGAGCTTTTGTATCACGTCAACAGTATTCTCGGCGCGCACCATAGATTTGGCGATATCGGCAGCATGTTGATCGCCGAAGAGCGCAGGGGAAGATCCAGGCCGGCGTCCTCTTGTCGTCGGGTATTGCAATTTGATATAGTTTTTGACAGGCTCTGGTAGTTCATGGAAGTACTTAGACAGGCCGAAAGCGAGAGCACGATATACTTCATCGCCTTGGAATTCACGGGGTAAGTGGTGAACAACATTGTAGAAGGGGGAGTTGGGCGATATGGTGAGCCGTGGAAAAGATTGAAAGCCCGCGGGAGTGTAGATGTGGACCTGGACCCTTGAGCTGTTGAAGGTGTAGTTGGCGGTGGTGGAAGGGCCGTGGAAGATGAGGATGGGGAGATGGCCGAGCAGCGGGTCGGTGGCCTGGTAAAGAGTGACATGGTCTGGCGACAAGGCCAGCTCCTCGGTAACGCGGACCATGGTCGCTCTAATGGGTCATGGTGGCCCGGTGCAAACGAGTGTGAGGAGACGATGACACGCCTCGAGAAGCTGGCGGCGGGTGACCGAGTCGAGTCAGGCCGGGTCGAGTCGGGTCGGGTCGAGCGAGGTATCTGGCGAGAAATGGGTCGCACACACCCTCCACGACAACGAGCAACGACCGAGTTGCGCGCAAGGCGGCTTATGCGGTGTGAGAGGTGGATAGGCGCTAGACAGAACCCGATCAGCGCCCGATTGCTGGATGCCGGGATAGTGCTGAGTGCGCGCGTGTGTTGATGGGCCAGGGTTTGTTTACTTTCGAGATGGTCAATATAAACAAAACTTGTGACACCTCTGCAGCGAGCTGTAGATACGGTCCAGCCACAGTTCAGATTACTCAGAATAAAAAGTTCGTAAAGGCTAGCTTTAGAAGAAGCGATATAGATAGAGACCCTATACTGTGTGATGCTGCCAATAGTATAACGAGACGGTAACTAGGATGGATTGGATATGAGGGCCAGGCCAAGACCCGTTTCACCAAGGCCGGAGTATTATTTTTAATTCTTGGGCAGCACGCGCAAGTCGCGTTATATGCATAAGCATGCATAAAGGTGGGGTAGATGACCCCTCCTTCCTCCAGTCATAATGGGAATACATGAATAGTGTGTACCCCAGGTACCGTAAACCAGAATAGTATCTCTACCTAGGTACCTTTCAGTGTAGCTTCGATTCACGTGTTGTTACAATTTAATTTATTTATTGTAGATGCGTCAATATCTTCTCTTGACTGCCAGCGGGAAACGATACAGCTAAGAATCCAATTTAGACTCTCACAAGATGTCGAGTCAAAATGACTCGGGAGTTCCTGTGATTCACGCGCCCGATGGCATCGGCTACAGGCTAATGGAACTACCAACCGAGCTCCTTGAAGCCCTCGAATCGGCAACCCCTCCAGAGTCAGTTCAACCCCGACCCCTTTTCGAGGCACACTCTGGGCGCCATCTAACCATGACTGCGGCGGTTCGAACTTAGGCTGAGGCTTGAATCCTCCACCACCTCAGCTATTCTTAAGTGTGGTTCGCACTCGTGGGGTCTCCGTCAAAAGAACACCTCGAATGCCTTGATCCTGCTCAAATCCAGCGATGTGCCTGTCGGGTCAGCTCAGATATCCCAGCCAGGTCTTAAAGCCGTCTCCACCATCCACGATACCATTGAGCTAGTTCCTGAATCTGCAGACGAGCCCAGGCCAGTTGCGAAAGGCAAATGGCACGAGAAATTCGCCAAAGGTAGATAAGACCGGCTGGCTGGCTTGATCCTGGCCCCTGGTCATCAGCACACAACACACGAGAGAATAGCAATTACACAGTATAGTGATCAATGCAAAGTACAATAGCAGCCGCCTGCCCTTTTGTACATCAACATGTCATTGATGTGGCGGGACGGGTGCGGGATCATGCGGGATCATACTCTCCATTTCCATCACTCTGGTCTATTCACCTTCTGCCAGGCTAGGTAGTCACCTTGTTCCAGGCCTATGTATTTTTGTGAGGCTCCCGCCTGCAATGTCTATCATGAAATGCCGAATTGAGTTATCAGGGCTGAAGTAATGTCGGACTGAAGGTCACGCAACCACCTCGAATACACTCTTCGGATATCCAACAGTACTTCATTGTATATAATTCTTTAATACAAGTCCGAGCCGAGCAGGATACCAAGCAATGTGGGCAATTGGGCAACAAGACAATGAATCTGGCGTGGTTTTTGTTTGTGCGCTGCCCGGACAGGTGGGGTAGATGGTTTATTTTCGAACCACTCACTTCATCCCTCGACACCCAATGTTGTACACAAGTCCAACTTTAGAAGCCGACATACCAATACAAAGCCGAAATGTCCATGAAGTCATGTTACTGAAACTGCAGGTTGAAAGTAGAAAGTAGAAAGATGGGCGATAGCACCCGGTTACCGGAGAAACGCTGAACTCAGTGTCCGTCATGACGCGGTCCCAAGCTCGCTCGGTAAATGCGTCCGTCGTACTCAGGTGACATCAACTGATGAATGTAAGACATTTGAACGTACTATTGGGAGTTGGTGCATTGAACAGCACTGAACAGGTACCTACTTACCTGGTCGGTAGCTGACATTGTACAGATACAGATAGATAGCATGTGACTTACCGACACAGCTCTTCCAGCCAGTCAATTCTCGACGCCAACAGCGCAATCCTACACAAGTCAACCATCCTCCTCTTCGCCTTGTGCGACATTAGCTACACCACTGGACTGGCCCTACCTACCTACAGTTCACATAACCTGGGTAGGTAAGTACTAACTTAGGTACCGAGCACACTGCACCAAGCGAAAGGTTCAGCGAGTCTGCAGTGCAAGTGCAGCATTGTGCATCTGATCTGCCAACTGGAGTCTTGTCTTGGTCGAAACCAACTAACTGCTGCTGTCCTTCCCTCTCTCTCTCTGCTCTCTGCTCTCTGCTCTCCGCTCTCCGCTCTCCGCTCTTCGACCACTGCAGCTGTTTGTCCATCTCATTCTGCCTCTTCTATTGTCTTCTCTTATTGTCTTCTGGTCCAGCCGTCATCGTGTAACTAATTGCATTGTCCATTCCATTCCATTCAATCATACAATACCTAATCATTCGCCCGCAAGATTCAACGCCAACTTAACCGACGCTCAAGGCGGCCCCGCACTACACGCCCTGTCTGGCTCTCCCATTATCTACATCTACGTAGCAGGTATCCTGGCCTTGCCGATAATAGCTTCGATGAAATGGGCTGCCCTTTGAATGGTAATCCGGACGGGTCACAGTCATGTCACTAGGCTGAATCAATCACCGCGTAAGTGGACGCTTTCTGTCATTTCAACGTAGGTGGATGGCTTCATTGCGCTGCCAGATCCAGAACTAGCCTGTGCTCAAGTCCATTGCCCAGTTCCTACAAATTGCATTGGTCTCATTACCGCAATTGAGGTGATACGTTGCACCATACCAGGCCCTTGACTTGAGCTACCTACCATTTTCCATTGTGTCTGCGACGCAGCAGACAAACAAGTGACACCAGCTTTCAAGCCCCAACCAGTGAGCGAAGCCAGGTCAGAGCTCTCCTAAGGAAGGCACGTCCGTCCGTCCATTGCTCAAACAATTGACCTCAGCTCTATCCGCTAGATTTCCCATTTTTCTATCACCCATCTTCCTCATCTTTTTTTTTCTTAAAATAAAGGGGAAAATAATCATAAATCATCATTTCCCCTGTTCTGATCTTTCGTTTCTTTTCGTTTCGTTTCACTTCTTGGATGAGAGAGAAATGTATGCAAGTTCCCGGGAAGCTTGACGTTTCTGTGCCTGCCCGCCCTATCTGGGTTCCTCTCTCAACCACCACCACCTACCTAAGTACTTTTTATGTAGAGGTATCTACCTATTTTGCCTCTTACTTCTTGCCTCTGTAGCTAGAAACCTCTAGCTACCTACCTCCCTTACCTTGTATTACACTCTGCTATTACCTGGAATGCACGTGCCACTCGCGACCTTCAATCTCAGCCCGTGTTTTCTCTCGAGCCCTACTTAGCTAATCCTGTTTGGCTCGCATACATCCAACCCGTTTGTCCATGTCTCTAATTCACTCGGATATCGCAGACTCCGGCACCAAAGAACCCATTTTGGCAACTTCTCGACGCCTTTCCTAGGAAACCACCACGAGGATCAGGTTCTCCATTACTACCAGGCTGCGCTTGTTGTGTCCGTTAAATATAGACTCAGCAATGAGCTGGAGCGACGCTTTCGGCTTGGACTTTGCATCCAGCGACGACGGCTCGGAAAATCCAGCTTATGATAGGCCGCTTGGCCTATCGTCAGATGACAGAAAACAACCTGAAGTCATTGTCCTGGATGGGGATACTCCACCCCGGCTGCAAACCAGACACGACGAAGTATCTTGCAAAGATTCTGTTCTCCATGTGTTTCCAGATATTTGCCCAAGATATCTCACAGAGCTTGCTCTCTTACACAACCATAGATCTGACGCAGTCATTTCCGCCATCCTAGACAAGCAAGAAAGGAATGAAGACTACCCGAGACTACCTGCCCCAGAGCTTCCCTCTCGAAAGCGGAAACGTGTTGGCGGGACAGATGAGTTGGGGGCCGGTCCTGACTACGACAGCGACGAAGATGGCGAAGAATGTGATCCAGAATCTGTGCGCTCGATTAAGCTTCAGATGGCGACCCCCGAACATGCAAGCAGCATGGCCACGCCCGAATACATCGTCATGGCCAGGGTTCTCATCAGCCAGGATTTTCCTCGAGTGCCCCAGCTTACTATTCGTCATCTTTTATTTGAGAACAAAATGTCCGTTTTTGAAACCTACACGGCGATGGACGGGAAACTCCGCAGCTGGAATGATGCCGACATGCCCTGGAAAGAGAAGAAGAGTCTGAGCAAGATAAAACAGGAATTTACACCAGACAGACTCACTAGTCTTGATATGACTCCGTATAAGCCTGGCGAACGAGCTGCGGTTGCTGAATTCATTGCCGCCAGAGAACTTCGTGCAACGAAGGATGCAAAAATTGCAGCCGAGACTGAAGAAGAGAATAACCTTCTCCGAGCACAGATTGACGGCCAAACGAGCGAATGCGGAATATGTTTTGAGGAGTGTGCTCTTAATCGCATGGTCAGATGCGAGGGCGAGACTATGCATTTATTCTGCCGGAGCTGTCTAAGATCTCAGGCCGCATCGCAAATAGGCATGGCCAAGTACGAGCTAACCTGCATGTCCCTAGAGGGTTGCTCAGCGGGGTTTTCGCGGGCGCAGAGAACGCTCTTCTTAGACAAGAAGTTAACTATCGCCTTGGATCGTATAGAGCAGGAAGCAGTTCTTCGTATTGCCGGTATTGAGGATCTCGAGACTTGCCCATTCTGCCCATATGCGGCAGAATATCCCCCTGTCGAGGTCGACAAGGAATTCCGCTGCGATGATCCACGTTGCCGGAAAGTCAGTTGCCGACTTTGCCGTAAAGAAACTCACATCCCCAAGACCTGCTCCGAAGCAGAAGCTGATCGTGGTCTTGACGCTCGGCATATCCTAGAAGAGGCGATGTCGGAAGCCCTTATAAGAAGGTGTAATAAATGTGAGACATTGACTCTTGCTTTCATCGACTAGTGATTCATATTGACTCTGATATAGGCCGGAATCCATTTGTGAAGCAAGATGGTTGTAATAAAATAAGATGCACCAAGTGTGGGACTCTGCAATGTGATGTCTGTCGTAAGACGATCCTTGATTATTCACACTTCAACGACACAAGGAGAGGCGGTAAACTGGGGCAGTGTCCCTTGTTTGACGCATCCGAAGAACGTTACGAAAAGGAAGTCACCGGAGCAGAGGTTGAGATGCGGCAAAAGGTCGTTGAGAAGAATCCTGATCTGGTAAGATTATTATCATAATCATTCTTTAACTCTAGATTTCCAGGTACTTCTGATATCATCACTCTGTCGTCGGCGCTTTATAAAGCCACACATATGGTTTCTGACTGTTTCTCAGGACGAAAAAGCACTGCATATCCCAACTTCGAAGAGCATCCAACAAAGCGAGGATAGACCCAAACAGGGAGTTCCTGGCCCCGGACCGATCTTAGGTAGAGTTCGCGCCAGACAGGCAATGGTCGATAGACAGAGAGGCATGCTTAGAGCCCACCCAGGTCACAATAGGCAGATTGAATTGCCGAATCAGCATAACCTTGTTGGAGCTGGTAGGTTCTGGCTAAGTGTTAAAAGACTTTTTTCTAATGCGGGTAGGAAATAACTACATTCTACCTCCAGACCGTGTAATGCATGGTGGTGCCCTGCCGGGTCAAGGTTGTCTCCCTATTGATAGACTAGATGACTGGTTGCAAATGGCTGAAAATCTATCTCAACAAGCCAGTAAGCAATTCACGAAACACTCCCCTCTCCAATCCCTCCCCTTTAGTGTGTGTGCCTGTGTGTCGTGTCGGTCAACAGTTAGGACATGCAAACCTGATTTCGAGTCGACGTTATGTGCTAGATTCCAGAAGTTTGCAGATAACGCTTAGAACAGTAGCAACTGACTTTGTGTATTGTAGGGAAGCACCACATAGAGCCAGCTGCACCTTTACCAATGCCAGCTCCGCGTCCACGAGGTTTGGAAACTTTCATGAACAAAATGGAAAGTCTCACAAAAAAGAAAAACCCGGAAACTAGTCGACCAAATGAAGCAGCCAAACGCCCTAGTGATATAGCCCAAAGAACACCGGGCCCGGCCATCCCTTATCCAGATTTTCAAAGAGCACGGATAGCGATAGATCCTTTCCAGTTTCCGATGGAATTCCCTTTCCATCCTCTCCCACCTGTACAGCCTGTACCGCCTGTACCCCGCCCTTTGAACGGTGGGATTGTAGGAAACCAGGGAGTCCCTAGCGAGAGCGGCTTGGAAATGTTACCAATGAACCTGAACTTTGACGATTACCCTAAAGAGCCGGAGGATCTGTTCTTTAGTAGATAATACTAATCGCCATTTCTCTACAGACACTTCGCCAGGTGCTCCCAATATCATGTATAATGCCTTCGAGAAGTTTAGAGGACGTTAGTAGGTAGGTAGCTAGTCCAGTATCTCGGGTTATAGGATGACGAGTGAAGACCGAGAGGCGGTATATAATTGCGACCTAGGCAAGATGGCCTTGACCAATGAGTTGCGACTAAGCCAGTTTCGTATTTGAGATGGTATTCACAACATATGTACGTTACGATTTCATGAGATTTGGTCAGCAATGCATCATAGATCTCTATTGTTCCCCCAGTAGCCCAGTATACCATTTATTTTCATCGCATTCTTCTCCTCTAACCCCCCACATTCTGTCCTCTCTTGCCGTCTTTCTCTTCTCGTTAACTTGTATATCGTGACTCCCGAAGGTGACATATAGCTTCGTAACATTGACCCTATATCTTGGTAGGGTGAGCCGCCGATATCACCCTATCCCACAGAACCCATGCGCACAGCCATAACGGCTCATGTTCCCATGATCTTTCCCGGTATCTAAGTGTTTGTCCCGAATGCGTCAACGCCTGTAGGATGGGCTCGCTATTTAGAAAGCCCCCCCCTTTCGCTCGCCGTTCATAAGATAAATAAATAAATGGATGAATGAAATCCCCCTACTTTCTATTTAGGCATCCCATCAGTATTAATCTAACACCAACAATATTTCTCATTCGCGACCCACTCCACCGCGTCCTCATTCTCATTCTTGTTCTTGTTCTCCCCGGGCCCATACCACATCATGCTGGGGATACTGTCGGTCTCCCGGTCCACAAATTTGTGCGCGACCTTGGACCCGGCGATCAGGTCCCGCACGGCGGATGTCGGATTCCAGAGGTGCACGCTACCGCAGTTCCATGCGCGCGCGGCGTCCAGTGCGCCGTGGAGGATCGCGTCGAAAGCGAGTTGTAAGGCTTTTGGGTCTGCTGCTGCTGCTGCTGATGATGATGATGATGATGATGTGCCGTCGTTACCGCTGCTGTCGTCGTCGATGACAAGACGCAGGATATACAGGGTGTTCTTCGCCGCGTTGGATGCCGCGTCCGCGCCGTAGTTGCGTGTCCAGATCGCCCACATGCGTGTTCGCTTCTCCTTCTCCTCCTCCCCCCCTTTTCCGTCCTTTGTATCGTCTCCTGCTGTTGCTGCTCTTCCTTGGGTCACACCATCCGTAGATGACGTGACGGTCACGATCAGGCCCCGGACCTCGCTCGCCTCGCGGCCGGGAAACACGCGCGCCGCGATGAACTCCTCGCGCGCCCAGTGCCAGCGGAAGACGTCCGAGTCGGGCGCGAACGCGAACGCCGTGCGTCGCGTGTCTCGCGCGCGCCGGGGAAGTTCACCGCGGAGCCGCGCCTCGTCCTCGCGGCAGAGCTGGGCTATGTTGCTCGTGTTGACGGGGGCGAGCGTCAGCGCTGTGCCGTGGGGCTGCTCGGACTGCTCGAGCAGCGAGGAGACGCCGGGCGGGGACGAAGGGGATGAGGAAGGGAACTCGACGTGTGCGCTCGCGAAGACGGGCCAGCCCTTGGACGCGTAGAACCGCTTTCCGATGTCCGACCACAGTGCCGAGCAGACTGCCTCCGGCTCCGGTTGTCCGTTTGGGAGGTCTCCGGACCTATCCCCTATTTGGTCGCCGGCGCCGTTCTGCGAACCTTTTTTCTTCCTTTGCTGCTGTTCTTCCTCGGGCCACCTCTTCAGCACTGCGCCTAGCTCCTGCAACATGCGCGCCGCGTACTTCTTCCCGCGGAACTCGGGGTACGTGTAGACGCTGCCGATGCCGTAGCCGAGGCCCTCCCTGACTTCGTCTCCGCCGTCCCGCGGCACGTACAGCACGCGCTTGCGGATGGTCTCGCACGACGCGAGGACCCTGCGCGGTTGGGATCTAGCCGTTGTCTCCGGCTCCGTCAAGATCCAGTGTACCATGCCGCCGTCAGCTGCCAGCGGCGTCGAGACCAGGAACGGCTCTCGCTGCAGATATGCGGGCAGATCCAACGGGCCACCCCATTCGCGGTGGTTCAGACGCCAGGTCTGCTCTTGTTCAGCTGGGGTCGGGTGCGTGAGGATGAGCGACGGGTCTGACGCATCAGGGTAGTGCGCGGCTGGCGGTAGTGAACCCATTATGACAGGCGTTGTGTAGCGTAACAACAGGTTAGTCTGTACTATGACTATCGCGGCTCTCCCAGCAGACGGTAATGGCAACAGCAGTAGTAGTCGTGTTCCTGTTTTGTCTGACTAAGATCGCTGCTTCGGTTTCACGAATCTTGGCCTAGGAGCCAAATATCTGTGATACGGGATAGGATCCCCTTGAATCTATAGTTGACGAATTGCTGTCAGGGATGGGTTGCCGTCGATAGTTAAGGCAGGCAAAGCTAGCGAATGTCAGTGGAACGTGCCAGCTCTGGTTACCGCAAGACAGCCAGAGACAGACGGTCTAGTCAACACAAAGAAAACAGAAGAAAGCTTGTCTTTTATCCTTGGTTCAAGCATTCATCGAGGTAGCAAGTAAGACAAGCCGACGACGACGACCCCAGCAATAGTCAGTAGTCGCCACAAAGACAAAGCAGTTGGTTGAAGCTACCGTCAGCTAGCAGCAATGTGGCAGCTTACTTAAGTCACGGTATCCGGGGTAAAAACAAAGGCGAGGAGGTGTGATGACCTCAGGAAAGAGACGTAGAATAGTTAAAAAGGTAGGTAGTATGTAGATAGCAAAAACCCAACTTCGCCTTGACCGGACGTTATGTATAGAATAATAGCGTCAGTGCAGGGGAATTGTTGGCAATCAAATACGTAAACGCGGATGGGCTTGTATACCGAAGCAATCCGCGCGCAGCTCCGCCGCCTTAGATGTGTGTGTGTACTTGCACTTACACACCTACCTTAGGTGCTCGGTACCTAGGTAAGTACATACCTAGTCGGTAGTTAGCCGGCTTAGTCTAATTCCGTTCCTTCGTCCACCGGATCCCGTTCGGCGGCTCATCCTTCCGTATCTGGAAATTACCCTGTAAGTGCAGGTGAAGTACATGGCTGCTAATCAATTGACATACCTACACCACTAAGGTAGGTATATCCTCATATTTGTAGGAAGTAGAAATATGAAGCTATACAAGTTATACACATCTGGTTTGACATGATAAGGGGAGATTTCGTTTGACGAAAAAGGCAGGATGTTGCGTATTATCACCCTGTGTTGCTGTAATGATATTTCTTTTTTACTTCTAGAGCAGAAGTAGATAGCAATTCCGACTCCTAAACAACTACCTAGAGTGGAGTAATCGAGTATTCAAAACGTAATATATCTGCAATGATAACAATAACCTTACCTACCCGCGCGCAACTAAACTTGTTCATGGCCAGGCTAAAGCATCAAGTCATGTTATCAGCTGTAATATGTATGTAGTAGGTATAGGTAGTTCGGCTTGTGGTCCTTTGTGGACACTTATTTGGTAGCCACTTACCATCATCCCTGCCTGTCAGATCTCTCTCTCCGCATTCACGGGACCAGGGAGTTCGATAAAAACGTGGGGCACGTGCCGATGCAAACCGGCCACCGACGCCTCGCCCGCAGCTCCCCAGTAGCTCGAGTACTGCTCGAGCCGTGTACAGCCTATCACTGGTCTCCTCTTGCTCCATTGCTTTCTTCTGTCATCTTCAGGCGAGCCTGTATTCTCTACAAGATTAGATATCTAGTTGTACCGTATGGAGCGCCACATGCTAACCACCCCGACCCGATCCGCCTTTTTCCTATCAGTGCCCGTGGCCGTCATCCGGCTCTCCCTGCTCTTCCGGATCTAATTTGATAAGAGTATCGATACGCATGATGCTGATACACGCCTCGACGGCACTCTTCAACTGCCGGACCTTGCTAATGCTCGGCTCCAGCACGCCCGCCTTGATCTCGTCGACTACCTTGCCCTTGGTGAGGTCCAGACCGTAGTTCTTGTAGTTCTTCTTGCGCGCTAATGTCTTCTCATCCTCGTTCCCATCACCTTCCTGCACGCGTTGAGATAAGGCGTGCCGTGATCGGAGCTGTGCTGTGAGATCGCTTGCATCCTTAGCCGCGTTCATCGCCAGCGTCTTGGGGATGACGAGGAGAGACTGGGCAAATTCGCCGATGGCCAGCTGCTCCCTTGATCCGACTGTGCCTGCAAATTCCTCCAGATAGATATGTAGAGCCGTTTCCACGGCTCCACCACCTGGTACAATGCTACCACTTTCTAGAGTACGCTTCACCGCGCAGAGCGAATCGTGAACAGACCGCTCCATCTCGTCTAAAGTGAAGTCGTTGGGCCCACGAAGAAGGATAGACGCAGATGAATGTGTCTTCGTTCCCTTGACCATGATGCATTCGTCGTCCGAGACTCGCTCCTGGACAACTTCCTCAGCGTGGCCCAGGTAAGAAGCTTCAAACCGTTCGTCGCCGTTTAGATCCGACAATGTGCTGAGCAACGTTGCGCCCGTGGCCCTGGCAATTCGTCTCAAATCCTCCTTCTTGCACCGCCGAACAGCCATGGCGCCTCGCTCGATAAAGAGTTTTAAGCACATGTCATCAATACCCTTCGTGGTAAGGATGACATTGGCGCCAGCCTTCAAAATCATCTCGATCCGCTCAATGACCATACCAGACTCCCGGGCACGAATCTGCTCTAATTGTTTCGGGTCATCTACGGTGATCTGCACGCCCAGCTTCATTCGTTCCTTCTGGAAATTCATGTCGAAGACAGCAATCTTGGCATCTTGTACCCTTGTGACCATAGCCTGTGAAGCAACAGTGCAGTTTAAAGCATATCCCTTAACGAGTACTGACTCGAGGACTCCCTTGCCGTGCGCCTTCAGTATGTTGACGGCCTTGACCGGGTATTTGACTTCGTTGTTGCGGTTGTTGGTAGTCTTGACGGCCTGCATAGCATCGACCACCATGTTGGCAAAGAAATCCGAGTCGGCACCAATGATCTTGCTGGACATGGATGTCTTGGCGATGCTGAGAAGGGATTCCCGTCCGAGGTTTTCCACTTTGGTGCTCACGTTCTCGTTCATGTACTTCACCGCTTCCCTCAGGGCAAGGCGATATCCGGTTATGATGGTGGTCGGGTGTATTTTGTTTCGCATCAGCTCATTCGCCCGGCGCAGGAGCTCGGCCGCTATTAGGACGACGGACGTTGTGCCGTCTCCTACCTCCTTGTCCTGTTGTTGTGCGAGGTCGACGAGGATCTTGCCGGCGGGGTGTTCCACATCTAGTAAACTGAGAATGGTCGCTCCATCGTTCGTAACTGTGACATCCTAGAACGGGATCAGGTGGTGCGAAAAGGGGGAAGGGGTGTTGAGGTCGCAAGCTAAACCTACACCAATATCGTCCACCATCATCTTGTCGAGGCCGCTTGGGCCGAAAGAGGTCCTCACGACATTTGCAATCGCTTGTGTGGCCAATACTACGTATACTGTTAGTAATGAGATGAAAACTCGTGCCGTGGTCTAGTTCCTCACCATTTTGATCTCTGATATCGGCACCAGAGATCTTCTGCCCGCCCAGGAACAAGTGCCCATCCCCGCCCTGCTCAAACATGGAAGTCATGGCCCCGGTATAATAAAATTCGAGCTTCTCTGCCGCAAGCACCTAGGAGAAGACGGTGGGTACGAGAGAAACAGGCGGTATCGTGGGTGTCAGTGTGGGTGTGATGCAGGCTGCAGCGACGCTGGTTTGTTGACTGGAGGCCCAGCTATCGACAGCTTTTGGTGGTCAGGAACTTTTCTGCAGACTTAGGCTTGGTTAATCCCAGCCGATGCTCTGATTGTGCATCAGCCACACTGCCCCTCCATTACAGCTCTCCTGTGGCGGCTTGTTGTAGCCTGTAGCTCGTTGCCTAGAATTCCGAGTCTCCACTAATTCATAAATTTTAGGGGCAATCGTGCGCTAAGTGTACCTACCTACCCATAACATTCATGGGCTACCTTGTGGTCTTACACAACATCCTCTCTTTCAGGACCAGCCTTGAGACAAAGATTAGTACTCACAACAATCAGTATATAGGGGTATATATATACGAAGGTTTCCAGGTAATTGTTAGGTCTATATATAAACGAGACAATTCCATCTCTGTATATACCTAGTCATGCTAGCAGGGAAACTATGCCATAGACACAGGCGGGTCAACAAATGAATACGTAAGTAGGTAGGTAGAAGCAAGATTGGGTATCTCAACCAGCAATTCTACAGGCCCGTTCTCGCCAGCCAAAACAATTCCTCCTCAGCCGAAGCGCCGCCACTGCGTCTCCGCATTCCCAGACTCAGGCGGTTCCGGGCCAGGAAGGATCTCGCGCAGCATGTCGTTGATATTTTTGCCCGACGTATTGCGCGCGTCCTCCCACTGCTTCGGGTACCCAAGACTGCACTCCTCGAAGCGGACGCCGTCTTTCCAGTCGGTGCGGCGCAGGTGCAAGTGACCCGACACGACCACCTTGGCCTGGAAGCGCTTGTGCCAGTCCTCGGTGAGCTTGGTGCCGCACCAGAGACTGAACCGCGGTATCCGCGGCAGGTACACGAGGTCCTGGCGCAGGGGCCAGTGGTTCGCGATGATGAGTGGCACGCCCGGATGTCGCGCGACCGCCTCGGCCAGCTTTTGCTCCGCCTTGGGTACCAGCGCCCGGCACCAGTCGTCCCGCGACTCATACGGGTCCGGATGCAGGATGAACTCGTCCGTGGCGACCGTGTCGGCCTCCTCGGCCCACTTGAGCGCCCGGTCGCGTGACACGTCCGCTGGCCGGAAGCTGTAGTCGTAGAGCGTGAAAATGGGCGCAACGATGGCCGGGCCGCCCTCCCCCTCCCAGAGAAAGAATTCGTCTTCGGGCGTGTGCACCCCGAATCTACGGGCCACCTCAACGCATTCTTCGTACTTTTTCTCACCCCGGGGCTCTTTGCGGGGCGGCATTGTGTACAGCTCGTGGTTCCCGGGACACCAGAACACCTCCTTGAAGTTGTCCTTGGCCTTCCCGAAGGCCAGTTCTAGATGGTCGGGTTTTTCGCCGACATCGCCGCAGAGTATGAGTCCGTCCTCTGGGTGTGGCTGTAGATCTTCGAGAGCTCTCTTGTTAAACTCATAGCCGAGGTGAATATCTCCGAGCGCGTAAAGCTTCATAATGCAGGCGCCCACTCGTATCAATATTCGGTTTATTTTGGGGGGAATCGCATTAGGTAGGTGATGGTGATGAGGGGTGAATTGTGGCGGATTTCTACGAGTGAGATGGGTGGATCCTTCAGAGACGCTGCAGCCCATAGTGGCAGACATTGTAAGCAAGTGAATATCTGACTGGCTACCTAGGTAATCTGCCATTCATAAACTATATCACGTAACCACATCGGCTCTATGTGTCAAAAACTCAATAATATCACAGCTAGTCACATTGCAAGGGGATAGACTTTCTCGATGCCCGCTCCCCTTTTAAGGCGCTTTGAATTTACACATATCTCATATAGTCTCTGCTTTTTATATCCGTCATTTTCTCTCGGATTAGGATATAAACACCAAAGAATTGCTTATCACCTTTAATACTGTAACAAGCTTGCTAAATAAATCAATGCTTAAGCACTGTTATGTGCTAACAGACGTTTAATCTATGTTGGTAACTGTTAATCAGGTAGGTATTGATTAACGGCTGTTTACACGTTGGGACAAAGTAACCTCTAGAGCAACCATTAGCTCACATTTAACAAGAACACCTAGAGTTCAGTATAGCAGATAAGAGGACTGTCATCGAATACAATAGGTAGGATTGTATGGCAAAGGTACAAGCTAGGCTGATAGAAAATGCGGATAAATAATCATGTTGAAGGTAAAGACAGTTGGACCTCTAGGGCAGTTCTGGAGATAACACAGGAAAGTGATACAGACTTACTGGATAGCTAAATGGTAAAATCCGGGATTTTAGACAGAGACTGGTTTAAATACATGTATTCTGTTTTATATCTTAACGTACAGCATATGTACCTTTTCTACCATGTCCTGCACTAAAGAGAAACAGTGACGTTGATAGTTTGAGTGCAACTTTCTTATAACAATGTTTTTTTATTTCTCCGCTTTCCGTACTTTTCTCTCATAACCGTGCTGAGAGCAGACGCGAATTTGACAACCTTTTAGGATTGACCTCTATAGACGACCAACCTCGTGTAGCCTGTATGTCGATTTATTTTTCTGCTAGCAAGCTTGAAATACGTTTTAGGATCACGCAAAACAATAGTAGTAATTACTGCGCTGTTCAGGACAGTCTAGCTTCTTTTCTAACGTATCAATTATTTTCAAACTTATACTTCTGACATCTTGGCGCACGAGTCTTGTAATCAATACCCGAGGCTGTATCGGAGATTCACCACCGTTTATGGTGAAAAGATGGGCTCCTAAGAGTCTCCAAGGGGCCCGCCCACAATGTCCTGTGCTTTAATCTGACGATGCAGTACACTCAAAGCACATGATATAAGAGGTTGCTCCAGTTATCACAAAGGCCTCAAAGTGATTGCCTACCAGTCTCTCACAGTTCTGTACGGAGATCTTATATAGGCCGAAGTGTGCTGACCGCTAGTTTCCGAACTATTGGTAATAACTTGTTTTAGGCGTATCTAAGACACATAGGTAGACCTCGGAGGCTAGAGATACCAACGAGTTGTATGTACACAGAAATTCGATGATCCAAGGGGCGTCCGGAAGGTTTCCGAAGGGCTAGACATAATTGAGTCGCCCCAGTAGGTTAATGTATTGTACAAGTTTATCTTAAAGCCCTCCTTCGAGCCCTCGTCATATATCGTCAAATGTTTCGATAGATTCGGCCAACCGAGGATCTAGAGATATTCTTGAAAGCCGTTGGAGCGTATTGGAAGCCAAAAGACTATCGATTTCGTGGCCGAGAGCCTCAACCTTATCCTCAAAAAGAGCCTCTACCCAGATAATACCCCTCACTATGTCGAGAGCCTGTTCGCTGGCGGTGAAGTCTGCGCTCTCCATTATTCTGACTATTGCCGAGACGTGCCAACTCCGCTGGTCGCTTTCAGACTGCAAAGCCGCGATGGTGTGGGCCCAGAGGTTGAGCTCGGGTACAAGTGCCCAGTCCACGTTCGGGATTCTCGCAATCTGCTGGAAATCTCTCAGATGTCGCTTCAGTTCGAGGTTCGCTACGCCAAACTTGGCCTTAAGCGCCGCGAGGAAGATAAGCAAACTCCTTCTAAACGCTTCGCGTGCGGCGGTTCCCGAATACTCTGGGTGCAATGGGTTGCCCGGGAGCGCACGACCCTCGAGGCTGAGTACCTCGTGGATGGCCGGCACTAGAAGGCGGGCGGCCGTCATATCGTCTATCCAGAAACCGGCGGTTCGGCAGTGCTGATTGACGTAACTGGCGACGGCGGCCGTTGCTTGCAAGGCGCTCCGGATGTCACCTAGACAAGGACATCTGCTGTCCCAAGAGTCCAACAGCATTTTAAAGTATATAGTGTCGTTCCTTGTATCGATGTTGGTAATCGAGTCCTTCGGCACCCCAAATATAGGACGTCCATTCCGATAAGCTGCTCCGGTAATGTCGTGCCTGTAAGACTCCGTTAGCAGATCGTCATGTCATCAAGGGAAACGGGGGTTTATTGACCATGATATAAGAAACCGAAGCATTGGGTTCGTGATCTCGTCAATCCCCCCTATATCATCGACGAGACGCTTCAGGCCCTGCAAGTGGATCTCCTGTCGGGTGAAGTTACCAGTTGAGGTCTTCAAGATGTTAGAACAAGTGGGTAGAATTGTTGGGGAATTTCAAAAGAAGCTTACATCATGGCATATGAACCCAGTGATAGCACCCATCAAACCTTGCTTATCCCTCTCGCTCGGATCTGCCAAGCGTTTGGAAATCGACTGCAAGGACAACGTATACCATTTCATAGCCTCGACGTCCGTATTGTACTCAGGCTTCGCATCGCCCGGTTTCATCTTCCTGAATAGCACAGTATTGGCCAGTGTGATGTACCATGCTGCCGAATCAGCCAATCCGACGGACAGCCAGGGGACGCGAAAGGGTAAGTATGAGCTGTACGCTTCCGCGAATACTGCCCTATTGTCAGTCTATACCGGACTGAGATGGTTCCAGGTTCTGAGATAGCCGAATATCTAATGATGAGACTTACACTGACGTGCCAAATTTCGCCGCTCCTCATCCATGTCAGTCGGGAATGTCATGTTGCCCAATCCGCATTCCTCCAACGGACTCGGTACTAGAGCGTGCTCATGATGGCCTTGGCTATCGGAATTGGGCCCTGGAACGGCTAATGAGTTGGGTCTCGGCGCACCCGGTTTATTGTTGGTTTTTGGCTTTCGCCGAGACCTGCCTATGTCTTTCATTACATGGCGACGAATCCTACTAGAGTGCTTCTTCTCGTCTCCGGGTCGGGCGACGTGAACAAACTCGAATTGTGACATTATCGCTCCTACCTACATTTAGAGTTTTCCACTTTAATTCCGATCTCTACTAATTGCAGTCGCCGACGTTGTTCCAAATAGAAACACCATCAAAATCTATAATGTTTCACCATACAGAGTTTCTGCCAATTCTTCTACGAACGGTTGATCACTCGGTAGTGCTGACTAATCGACACACCTTGCAATAAGCTGCATGTGAAATAAAATACAATGCAACATTATCAAGCCCTCTTCCATAAATTGGGCTGTTCTACTACAATTGCATTTTATCTTCTAGTCATATTAACAACCCAGATTACCCAACCGAGTCAGTTACTACCCCTGCTGATGCAATTGATAGGTGCACAGGTAGTAAAAATACGGGTGCACTCTCTGAAGATTTTCAAAAAGGTTAGGAACTCCCCCGGAAAGGCTCGAACTTTCAACCTCCTGATTAACAGTCAGACGCGCTAGCCAATTGCGCCACGGAGGAAGGAACACTAAGATGTATACGACGTATAAAAACACCGACTTTTGAGTATCTATATTGTAGCAGCCTTTTCCAATCCGAAATTCATCTAAAACTACATTAAAAATCACATTCCTTAAATATTCATATTTTACAACACGGAGGCATCGAGTGAGGCAAGATTTTAAAGCATCATCATAACATCATACTCATTCAGTCTCTCAATCTCCTCTTGTTCATCATGCCATGAAGGTATACCCGTACATACATACAAACAATCCCATAACTCTACCTCCTTCCTAAGATAAACGCATAGGTAACCACTTATATACCTCACGAATCGCGGGTACAGGTATTGTTTCCCTCCTCCGCTCGACACACATTCAAACCCAACAAACCATCTAGTTTAGCTTAGGTATTTTAAACACCAAGCGCATTATTGAAGGCATCAGCAGCAGCCTGCCCCTTCAGCCCGTCGGCAGCAGAGGCAGCGTCCTGGCATTGCTGGACGGTGGCGTCCGAGGCCTGGCACTTGCTGCCCAGCTGGCCACAGACGAAGTCCGCGATGACGCCGATGGCGAGCGCGGAGCCGTGGTTGAAGTCGGCCGTGTCGACGGGCGCGAAGGCCTCGGCGTCACTCCTGTCGCTCTGGGCGCCGAAGGAGATGGCAGGTGAGCCGCACGAGCCCGTGTCGAGGGCGGCGCGGACCCGAGCGTAGGCGTGGGCGCCCTGCTGCTGTCGAGCCCGGACGCCGGCGATGCCGCGCTTCGCGACGTTCGCGTTGGCCGCCTCGCACTGCTGCTCCTGCGTCTCGCAGTCCGACACGCTGATGGAGGCGGATCCGCTGTTGGCCGCGTTGGCGCATGCGTTCTTCTGCACGTCGCAGGCGCGTTGCAGTGCTGCGCCTGCGTTGACGAAGGTGTCGCCGTTCACGCTGAAGGGGCGGTCGCTGCTGGGGTCGTTGATGACGGGGACTGCGGCAGAGCCTACGTCGCCCGTGAAGGCGTTCACGTTGGTTCCGGCGGCGCTGGCTGTGCCGTTACTGGCGTCTGCGTCGCTTGCAGCGGCACTGGTGGCAGCAGCGGCAGCGGTGCTAGTTGCACTGGCAGTAGCAGCAGGATCTGCACACTCTTCTATTATCGTGTTAGTGGAAAATGTGCTATAGAAACACACACTCTCTGTGTCAGGGGGTTTAAGAAAACTCACGGCCACTAGCATCACCGCTTGTAGAACCGGAGCTGGCAGAGCCACCAGCGGCAGATACAGCATCGTCAATCTCCTGGGCCGTTGCGTCCTCGACGAGAAGGTTTTGCGTGAAAATGCACCCGGTGGCATCAGTGTCGACGTCACAAGTGTTGCCCGCAGCAGTAGGGTCGCCAATCTGTATTTTCTCTTCTTAGCACGAGCGTCGGACTAGAGCATAGGAAGCTAGGGAAACTAATTCTCTTACCGTGCCAGGCGCAAATGTGCCAGCTTTCAGAGCAAGCTGAGGATCAGCGCCGATCGCAGCGAGTTGGACGGCCAGGTCGAGTGTGATCTGCTTGTTCGCCGCAGCAGCACCGTCGGAGGCTGGGTCCTGATGCTGCTGAATAGCTGCGATCTCGGGATTGGCGGCGGTCTCATTGCAGGTAACCGAAGCCAAGCCAACGGATCCGGTGTTTCGTTCCTTTGCGGAGATATTAGAGACGACTCTTTATTCGAAGCAGACCCGGGACGATGAATAGGAGTACATACAAGTGCGCGGAAGATAAGAGCATTTGTCATGCCCTCAACATCATTAGCCGCTTTGGCGTTGGTGAAAGCCTGATCCGCAACGTGCTGCTGCAGACAGTCCAAATTCTGTACATCTCCCGCACCGGCAGCAGCGGCGGCATTTCCGAGGAGAGCGAAAACGGGGTCTTGAATGTTCTCGACGTTGTTCAAGTCAAGAGCCGTTCCCACGCCAGTAAGAAACTGCTCATGCGAGTGTTCCTCTGTTACCATCATATTAGTATCATCAGAGCGTTGTTAGCGATTCATCAGCATGTGACTCACGAGGCACTTCACGTCGAAGCTTGGCCGAGTCTCGAGTCTTCCGTAAGAATCGAGTGGCGTCTGGGCGGGCGGATGCCACACCCACCATGACCAACACAGCAGTACTAGTCGTGAACTTCATCTTCAAAGCAGTATGTGTAACGACCGTAGATTTAATATTGACAACACAGCAACGTAACGTCCGAATATCGATGTAAAATATTGATCGTGCAAAAAGGTCCGGCCTGGTTGAACGTTAAAAGAGCGTTTAGAAGCGAAAGAGTTCACAGAACTGGAAACGAAAAAAAAAGAACGTAAGAGGACGTGAGTGTTTCGAAAGAGAGACACAGTTGTTGATGATGGAAGAGACAGAAGAAGGGCCAGCATGAGTATTGTGAGGTCGTTATGCCTTCTATATACAAACTAGCCAGACGATGTACGATGGCACCGTAACTTCAGCGGCTAGATGGACTGGGGTCTGGTGGTTTCTGAGGCACATCTCGTTCAGTCTCTATGGGGCAATGCCCGCGCGGCTCGTCTGGTTTCTCAGATGACTAGGGTCGACTTCAGATGATGTCTCGCCAGCAGGCAGGCTTGGGTCATGAGGAGGCGTCCCTTGTTTGGTCGATCTCTTCGTCTGAAGATGAGTCTTGGGCGCATGGGGGTTAGGCCATTTCTGGCGCCGAGTTCAACAGACGGTTGTAGAGCCCAATCGGCTTCATGTCGAGCCGATAGGAAACATCATCAAGGGGCCCTTTAAGATGCACGGTTAAAAGTATCATGTGCTCAGAGGAAATTAATAAGGGCCCGCTCGCAGCCTGCGCGGGAGAGCTGACAAGGAAGCATCTATGCCCGCTTTTCGTGACATCAATCCCGAAAGGCGAAGCTGTTTATCATAGGTATCACGATAACATACAGTTACGATTCGCAACCATATTATCGCCCAATTCCACCGTGGCGTGGCGGTGGTAATCAGTAGAGTACCTATGATCCTAACCTAAACTTTGGCCGAATACCTACAAGGCCGAGCCCCGTCTTGCAACCTCTCCTCCCATGCACACATTCTATGTTCTTAGTAGTCCGTATACCTAGTTGAATGCACCGACTTGTTAGCGCTTGCCCCAGGTTTTGAGACTGAGGAGGTTGGGATGAGACGGCTAATCCAACTCCAAGCGTCTCAGTGTGTTCGAGCCGCAACTTGCAGGCCTCTCCTAGCCGAATACCACGCGAGCCACGCTACCCATCCCATATCGGAGCTTACCGTGTTATAGATGCACAGGGGCTAATCTCCCCCTAGCATCCCCTTTTAAGTAGCAAACCATACCGATTTGTTTACCTAGTCTGACGATCTTCGACCTACTTAGTAAGTTTTCGCTGCGAACTCTGACTTTCAACTGGTGTCATGCACTGGGACGCCCAGGCCTGCCAGATCTCTGTCAGTTTCTTCAGACGAGCAAGGCCCGAGCAGGCCTTCCCAGCACGTGCCTGTCTTATGTTATAAGCCCCTAGCCCACATTCTCGATACAAAGTCCCCTGTACCTCTGCGCGTCGTGGTTCAGTTGCTGTAAAGTATCTATCTAGGTGTTTGGCTCATCCAGCAGATGCATATGTTCTTCTCGGTTAGTCGGCTGTCGGGCCGAAGACTCAACGACCTGACATCATTGGGCAAGTAAGCGTTGCTGAGCTGTCTGATGCTTGGTTAATGCAAGAAGTTATGTGTCGCCGCCTTCAGGAGTCAACAACACTACACCAACTACCTGCAAAACTTACAGAGTTGTCCATACTCAAGATATGATTATCAAGACGTAAAAGCTGACATACTGAGCGTGGGCAAAGTCAACTCTCTAGTTCATGTTCAAGTATCGCACTTACATATTGTTCTATGGTCACCCGAATAATCGGTTATCTAACGGCCGAATGAACGTCTATATCGACTCGAAACGGATTCCTCTACTGAAATGATGACCTCATGCATAGGATTGAAGTTCGGCTTACATCCCAATCTTTGTGTTCGAAATAGGTGTTTCGTGGAAGCGCGGCATGATCACCCAGACTACTTATTGATAGCATTGCCACAGAATATATGCCATACTATAGGAAGATCGTCCCTCATGAGCTTGAAATTCAGGGTTTCGAACATGCCGTGGGAACCTTGGCGGTGCGCGTAGAATCCAAGGGTTGTTCGCTTTTATGTTCCACTGGAGTGGGATTTGCTATCGAGCGCGAAAGTGTGGTACCAAACTTCGGCAATGCTCCGACTGATCCATCCGGTTAAAGCGTTGACACTTGTTTATGAACAGTCGCGCCGATCTTTAAGACTCATCGGAATTTCGATTAAACTCGTAAGATGATAGAAGATCAGCTTGTCTTACCTGGCTCCCTGAGAAATTGGCTCAAACTCAAGCGTGAGTTTTTGATCGCCGCCTCAGGTCCCAAAACACGGAATCCATGGTGATGTAAATAACTTTCAGGATTAGGTGCAATGATCTTTGTTCCACTTGACATAATCTGTTTTGTACACTTTGGCAAATGCCAAGGAAAAGTCTAGAGAGTGCGTTGCGAATGTCCCCGTCTCGCCATTGTCTATCCCAGTTAAAAAGACGGTGGACAGGCCTGACCCGGCTAGTCTAGTGTTCGTACAGCGCGCTTTAACCAATAACCAGCTTGTCCTCCTCAGGGAAATCGTATGCAGGAATCTCGAGGTTCAGAGGAGCAGGGCCTTTCCTTATACGTCCGGAGATATCGTAGTGGGAGCCGTGGCAAGGGCAGAACCAACCGCCAAAGTCACCGGCCTCGCCAATAGGTACACAACCAAGATGTGTGCAGACACCTATAACGGGTAGAACAGGTTAGTAGACGTGCTCTATGCGTTGTGTCGAATGCACGGCGTGTTCTGCTGAAAAGTAATGTGCCGCCAACAACCAAACAAACAAACAATAGGAAATATATCATACCCAACATGACTAGCCATTCGGGCTTCTGTACACGGTCCTCGTCGGCCTGAGGATCTCGCAGCGAGGCAACATTGACCTTGTTGGCCTCGTCGATCTCATCAGATGTTCGGTGTCGGATGAAGACGGGCTTGCCTCTCCACTTGATGATGACGTTCTTGCCCTCGGGGATAGCGTTGAGATCAACCTCGACCTTGGCCATGGCCAGGACATCGGCGGAGGCGGACATGTTCTTCAGGAACTCTGGGTGCGAATGCGATATTAGTACCTGAGTGCCTAGTACGGGATATTGCGTATCTCATTCTCGTATCTCATGATGGTGGTCCGGACGACGATGACGATGATGATGATGATGACGATGAGACGAGAGAGGCGCATGGTGGCTACGCACCTTGGACAGTAGACTTGGCGCCGGCGGCGGTGATGGCGCCCATGGTGCCGACCATGAAATAGGAGAACAGCAGATTCGTGTTGTAGGAGCCCTTGGCGGCGTAGTGGCTGAAGTCGGGGATCTTGGTCGACTTGGGCTCGCCCTTGAAGGGACTCGAGTAGGAGCCGGAATCGTGGAGCTGGGCCGACGTCGAAAGCGTGCGGGCGGCGTTCAGGCAGGCAGTCGAGCGCGAGACGCCGCGTGCCAGAGCACGGGAGGCGATGGTGAGGGGAGCCATGGCGGTGGTGACGGTCAATGGGTCGGGCGGTCGGGCGGTCGGCAGTGAGCTTTGAGGTCTTTTCTCCAGCACAGCACCAGCAAAATACGTCGGGAATGTTTCCATGTTTCCAGCCAGCCCCAGCACTGGACTTGGCTTAGCGTGCAGCCCTCCGGCACCCTTGCGCCCCTGCTGTACCCGAATGCTGCTGAAAGTGCCCCCTTCTGATTGGCCCAATGGTACTTATGCATTGACCACTCGTTAATCACATAAAACATACCATCTTCCATTGGTCACGTGAAGTGCCAAGGAAGCCCGTTCTACAGATACCACGATCTCCCATCTTTTATTACCTGCGATCAACCGGGACTTACAGATAGATAGTTTACTGTTGAGAGGTTGCCTCTATGTGTGACTTTTTATTACAAAATGTTTTATGATGAAAACAAATGAAAATAATTAGCATAAATATTATTGATTTGTCGAGATGCGACAGATCAACTGTGATTGACCAACCTTGTCCAATATCTATTGCTAGGAGGCGGCGTTGCATATTCAGTCGTTACCATAATATGAACCTTAGTTTTTATCTAATATTTTATTTATCACATCAATGCATCCGTTTCAGCTCCTCCACTAGATTTCTCATGGCTTCTGCGTTAGGACCTAATCCCTCGCATATTGTTTCTTGCCGATTTTCATCGAGATCTAGGAATCGTTCTAGCAGCTCCCCATCGACGAAACGAAACGGCCCTTCTGCCTCGCGCTCCTCGTTTCGGAAGGATCTGTACCGCGAAAACTCTATGGTGCCTGTTGTCTCTATAATGTCCGCGAGCTTGGTCTGGAATCTCATCAAAAGGTCCTGATACCTGGGTGAGATCAACCCGAAAAGATAGACGCCTCCTTCGACCTTCATATAGCTATTAGTAAAGAACGAGTGGTGGGGGAAGAAGAGCGAAAGGGAAATTCTATTCGGGGTTAGATGAAATGGGGTGCTTACCGTGCCAACAAACGCCTTCGGTACGATAATGGCATTGTCGCTTGCGTCAACGGTAACCTTGCGCATTTTGTTCACCATCTCTCCAAGGTTGATCTCGCTTGTGACCTCCATCCTTCGTTTGTCTTCTAGTGTCACACCTGTTGTGTTTCTACGCAACACTATGAGATTGCCCTGTGTATCCGATGCTAACCAAGATTCCCCGTCGACATGACACAACGCTGTGGTCCAGAACGATTGGTAATGCCTTGAAATCTCTGTAAGCTTCGCTGGCTGCCCATCAGCGGCGGGCGCAAAGCTGAGTAAACTCATTGATTTCATTAGGTCCGCAACAGCTATGGTGTTTTCCTCGACTACCAGGTCAATCGGGTAAGTTGCTGGTCTATATGATGCAAGTTTTTTCAACTCAGCAGAGGTGGTAGACGCCTCCAAGTATGAATAGACAATGACGGTTTTGGCCAATGCAGCAACAATGTTATCACCCATGACTGCGAGAGCCCTGCAAGCCCCCTTAAGTTGTCGACTGGTGATTAAATATGGTTCTCTCTCACTGTCGATTCCAAGCACTAGAATCCGACCTCGTTTGTCGTTCTGTGAAGTGATGATTTGGCCTTCATCAAGATAACTGGTCCCCACGATGAACCTCTCCGCTCGACCTCCATAGGAATCTGGCAAGTCAGCACGAATCACCGCCTCCACCATTTCGACCCTGGGAGAGCTGTCCAGAATAAAGGCTTTGCCAAGCTGTTTGAAGACAACTTCGTCTACCAGTTTGAAAGAACTGATGATGATTTCTTCGTTGTCCTTCACTTCTCTCTCGAAGCAGCCTAGGCCAAAGGCCCGCTCGGACCTCGAATACGCAATTCGCCGGACCGTTTCACCCATAGGGAGGGGATTGACGTGTGTACGGCGTTCAGTATCTATTGATGAGATCTTAACTTCTTTTTCAGTTGCCACGACAATAGAATTTGGGAACGCTTCGGCGTCAAAGGGGCAGATGCAAATCGCATCATCAGATGTTACAGCTGAGTAGACAATTCTACCTTCCGACCCATAAATGAGGCTAGGAATTTCGCTCGTTGAGAAGATATTATATAATCCATTGGACCGAGGGACCAGTTGCAGTCTTGCGTGTCGCGTGCCTAGGACAACCATCTTCCGACCAGAGAGAGAAAAGTCGTCTGGTGACACGTTGAAGGTGATAACAAAGCCATCTTCCATAGAAACAAACAAGGTTGGTCCAGCAATATCATCCGGAAGAATTTGCGCAAGCGCGATGTCTCGCGGCACCGAAGCATCGTCACCCTTTCGCCTCAGATTTTCGCCATGTAGCGGTTGTAAAGTTTGTATATCAACAATGGAGATAGAGCCAGCCTTCCAAAATCCTACGACCCCAATACTAGGGTACTGCGGGGGTAAATGGATGCAGGCAATTTGATCTGAATCACGAAGGTCGTTTTGCTCAAACTTGACGAGATCCTGGCCAATCTGGAGAGAAACTAGTACTCTACCATCAACTGAAAGAAGTATCCATTGATCGTTTGCCGATACGCTGGTGATTTCGCCTTCTGCAGGCCGCCAGGTCGAAGTTGCTACGCCGCTCTCCAAGTCAATCAACAGCACGCTGCTCGATGTTACTTGGAGCGCTCGGTCATTTGAGAGATTTCGAGAAAGAATTGTTGGTTCTGTGACCACCATCCCCCTGAAGTCATCGACTTCCTCTATATCACCAGTAGGGCCGAATAAAAAGATTCTCGATTCTGTTAATAATGAGACGATTAGGGTGTCCGTCTTTGATGCGCCGTATGACCTTAATGAAAACAATGAGCGAACATTCTCCGTAGAATCAAGTATTCCTATGTCGTCGAGACCAACACCACTCCGAACGGTCCGTAGACTACCGTCTTTATGGACGCCACTCCCGGTGACAATCCTCGCTTGCCCTGACGAGTATTCATTCGACGTTTGGCCCTCGCCTTCTCGATTACCCATGTCCATAATAGTAAGGTCCAGGATCGGTGCGATATTATGCAAAGTTTGCAGCAGCTCTATTGTGCCCCGACCGACGTCGACGTGGAATACTTGTGAGTCTCCGTAATGGGACCCGACAAAAAGGGTATTGGTACCCATTAGCACTAGACAGCTTGGGCGTGAAGTTACGCCGATCTTGTTCATTTCCATGCCTGTGACAACAACACCATCGACGAGGATTTCGAGCATCCAAAGATTACCATAGTCGTCACCAACAAAATAATGAGTAACATCGTACTTGGCCCAAGCGACAAAAATCGATGCTTCTTGAAGAGCTGTCTCGACTTTCTTCTTGGCGGCATCATCATAATAGAGCAATCTCGTCTCACCCAGTACGATGAGACCACCTAATTGGGCGCGCGCCGAGGCAGCATTTCGACTTAAATATCTCTTCTGGTCTTCCTCGCCTTTTGAAACCGGAATTAAGAGAGCAGAGCCCGGATCCTCAATCTCCATGCGATCAATCTGGTCTCGGGTCTCAAACCTAGACACTTCAGTGTTCTTATCGTCCGCGGTCAGGCGGTAGGAAACGAGATGACAGTCGGGGTGTTCGGTCCGAGTCTGGTATAGAAAGGCAATCTTGGGATGCCCGGTCTCGACGTGAAGAAAGCTTGCGCACTTTATGAAGAGCTCGGATATTCGGACCTGGTCCATCCAGTTCAGATTCTGCCTCTTGTTCTTGACGGTGTGCATGCGCAGGACATTGATGACGCCTTCCCAGAGCAGCACCACCATAAACCGTCCTTCGGGATCAACTATACACTTGTCTTGGCTTTGCGAGTCCCGCATGTGCTTCTCGTTCACGTCGTAGAACATCTCGATGGTATCGAGCCTCCCCTTTGCGGCATCCCAGCCAACAGTGAAGTATTGGAACCTGTCGGTGCCCACAAACAGCAGGTCTGTGTCGGCATCTCGCGGGCGCAAGCGTTGCAGCATGGAAATTGTACCGTTAACATATTGTGTATTCGCGTGGACCAGAGTACCGCTATCCTCAAGTTTCCATGTCTCCAGACGATTTGCCTTGCTGCGCATGCTGTGTTCAGTATGCCGCCCGCGATGGTTGACACAGACGGAGACAGGAGGGCCGACTTACGCTACAACCAAGCACTCAGGCTCGTCCGGAAACAGGCCCAGGCGTATGGCATGGCGAACGCTATTTGGCCTGTGGATCGGCGCTATATATGCCATGCTGAAGCGTTTTGCATTGTTTGTTCGTAGGGCAACGAAATCTGAAGCTGTTCGAGCTCGAAGCAATACCTATGATCGTGCTCCAACAAACGGAGCTTCGATGATGAATAAGTAAGATAGGTAAGTACTGTAGGTACGTCAGTAACGCCGGCGATAAGTAAACGCCGCTACCCTCCACGCTCGCGATAAGGATGCTACAAGGTCCCCCCTAAGCAGAAGGGGTTGGCGGGGTATTGTATGGAGTTAGGGCCGGCATGTGTTGACACTGTACCTTAGGTACTTGTCAGGGGCCATTTGCTCTGTAAGTACCGGGTAGATACTATAAGCTTTCAAAATAGGTAGGAAACAACTTGAACAAATCTTATTCATTTAGTCATGTTTACATCTCGAGGCGTTCCATGCCTAAGTATTTCTAATTAGACAGAAGAAATGGGGACAGAAATTCATTAAAGCTCTTTCAACAAAAAATATTCATCTTTCAAATTTTCTCAAACTTGCCGCCTCCTGCGAGATTGTATGAGGCTTGGAGCAGAAAACGAATAAAATAACCAACAACAATTTCATCAGAATTTCTGCGCATAAGACTTGCTCTAGATATCTTATACCAAAGAGAAGTATTTTGATATGGCCGCTCAGCTAGTATCGATACCTCCCGCCAGGGCCCAAGCCCAAAATATCAACTCAAAAACTCAATCTTGGTCTAGTAAAGACGTATTGCAAGAAGAGGAGGAGGAGGATAACGATGGCGATGACGAGGAAGAGCGCTGGACAGATCTCCAACTAGCAGCCAAAGACGGCGACCTGCCACACGTCGAGCATCTTCTCTCGCAGGGTGCCGATGTGAACGCGCCGCCTCGAGGGTACTATGGCAACACGGCGCTACAAGCCGCTTGCCTCTTCGGCCACGTGGAGATAGCTAGCAGACTCGTAGCCGCCGGCGCAGAAGTCGATGCTCCGGGCGGAAACAACGGAAACCGGAGAGCGCTGCATCAGGCCTGTGCCATCGGCCATGCGCCTCTCGTCGAGCTCCTGCTCAACTCCGGCGCCGACGTCAACTCCCCAGCGGACCGGTATCACGGGCGCACGGCGCTCCAAGCCGCCGCCGAGGCAGGTCACCATGCCGTCGTCAAGGCCCTCCTCGACGCCGGTGCCAACGTGAATGCGCCGGCCGCAGCCACGGCGGGCGTCACTGCTTTGGCTGCTGCCGCCTCGGGCGCGCATCGGGACGTAGTAGAACTGCTACTAGAACGCGGAGCAGACGTGAACGCGAAACCAGTGAGACATAAGGGTCTAACGGCCTTACAAGCCGCTGCGCTGAATGGTAGTCTTGAGATTGTGGATAGGCTGATTGAAGCAGGAGCAGACATCAATGCGAGTGGGAGCTCTTTCAAAGGCGGCACGGCTCTCCATGCCGCCGCGGAGAAAGGACACTTTGATATTGTCGACAGGCTTCTCGAAGCGGGCGCTGACATCGAAGCACAATCAGGCTGGGGTAATCAAACCCCACTGCAAAGTGCAGCTGTCTGCGGACAGGATAAGGTTGTGGACATGTTGATTAGTCGCGGCGCCTCCGTGGTTACGAAAGGAGGCACGATATTATTTTAAGCCGGCCACGTTTCGATCCATTGTGTATTAGTCGAGCGCAGCTAGATCAGTTAGATATAGATGTAGAAATGTCGCTGGCGGCATAGTAAGTCACAGCCTGCCATAAAAAGGGGACCGAGGCTTTGAATTAGACGTTTGTTTCGGGGAATATCAAATCTCAAACAACCATATCAATTATTCCGTCTTCGGTTTCCGCAATATCTTCGTTAGCTTATGACTACCATGTAAGTCATACTCAATGTTATCGTTCACCTTCGAGGATTGAGCCGTGGAAAACGCTGCCTTCTAGTTGCAACCGCCACAAAGTTTGCCCAGCACAAACAAATAATTCTCCTGCGCGTCCAAAACATAGGCCGGAGCAAACTCCTATGTACAACGGGGCCTGTGTCAGCGGTAATTCAAACCATCTCTCCCATAAGATCACATTAGTTGAAGTAGCCACTTACCTGGGATTTTGATTACACCGAGAGCTGTGCCTCCAGAATTCCACACCTCTACCCCGTCTGCACATGCAGCGTAAATATTCCCGGCGGGATCACAAGTTACCGCGGCGGGAACCCCTGAGAAGGCAACCGCAAAGACACGTTTATTTACCAAGAAAGGCGAGGCTCTTGACCGCCGGATAATATCATATGCGTAGATAGTAGCAGGACTAGTAGCGTGATGCCACTATTAGTTTTGAGGTTCGGTGTAGGAGAGATAGTTGAACATACCTAGTCGAGGCAAAATCATTACCTACGCGAGCTGCTTCAGTATCTGTGACATACAACGTCTCTTCGGTGGGGCTCGCGGCGATGCCAGTTGGTCGTTTGAGTTCGTCCGCAACAACCCGCAACTCGCCGGCCGTAGGGTCAAACCAGTATACATGATTCGGTAGTTGCGGCGCCGGGCGAATGTCCTGTTCGACTCTAGCACAGGAGTCTGTAAACCATAAACCACCGTATTTGTCCTCGGCAACACTTTGAGCAGAGTTAAAGGCTTTCCCGAAATAGTTTGTCACGAGTGGAACTGGCCGCTTCCCTCGTGGCATGTAGAAAAGCCCGCCGCTATTAGGCTCCAGAGCCCCCTGCGAGCAGTATAACACGCCTTTCTTGTATGGGATAGCTCCGGATGGCATTGGCATGCTCGCAGGTGGTCGGAGTTTCATCCATTCTATACTGGTGATTGGAGTGGAAGAAGTCGTTCCTGTGCTGGATGAGCTAGGGGAATCCGAGGCACGACGAAATGCTAACTTGGAAATTAGGATCACGGGTAGCCTAGAGCTTAATGTAGATTGTAACAAGTCCGAGGTTACGTAGAGCTCGTCGGTATCTGCGGTGTAAGCGCACCCCTTGTGGAAAAATGGGTTTTGTGAAGTGTCTGCAGATAGGAGGAGTGAAAAGGTGCAATTCTCGCCAATCACGGTGCTGAAGCTGGAATGGAATATTTTGATAGTGATAGTTTCGAGACTGGAAGACGTAGTATCCGTCCTACTCTCGCTGGCATTGTACATTCAGTAAGTCTGTTATAACCCTTTGCCACGTCCTTGATTAAGAACACTGACCTTTCTATTAGCCTTTGGGCCTCACGCAAGACGTCCACGGTCTATTTCAAGGTTCAACATGGCAAGTCCAACATCGACGGATTTAGTCTTACCTTGACCGATGTAGATTGGACTTTGATACTATCTTTGATAATAGAAGCCATTTTGTTGAGCCAACCATGACATACGACGAGAGTAAAGTTCTAATGAGGGTTGAAATGAGGATGAGCTAAAGCTAGTAGCTTATTTGCCAGTCGCACATCGACAAATCTTCCTCATGCGGGGGATGCATAAGCCATATTGAAGTTGTCCGGGACTTGCCTTCTTCCTAAACCAATACATTCCCATCAATTGATAGGTATGGACATATGGTATAAGAAAGAAATCTCCAAAAATTAATTATTTGACTGAAATGTTTAAGCTCTTCCTTTGTTGTATTAGCTATGTCGCCAAAATCGAAGACTTTATCCAGGTTTTATGCGATATATTACACTGATAGCTCTAGGTAGTACGGTACTCTTTAGGCCGACTCTTCTCCAGGTATGCACGAGCTGTTTCTTGAACTTGACGATTGCGCACGCTCTCACTCACCATGCTAAATGTGTATGGACCGCCAGTTGCTGCGGGCTTGAGGGAATCACGCACCGACATGTTTATGCATGCTTCATGACCTTTTGCTATGCTAAATAGCCTAGCAGAAGGGTAGTTCGAAAAAGCAAATATGGACTTTAATCACTCTGCTAGGGAGCCTAGATACCGGTATGAGCTTTTTTCTCCGCTCCTCATAATGAGCTAGTGGAACACCGGCTAAGCCGGTCAATGATGTCCATCGTAGCTTGAGTGACTGTTTTTGTATGCCCCAGTAAAGAAACCCTAGATGCCAGAGATCCCAGATACAATAGCTATATGAATTCACCAACACTACTGGTTCGGATGTTCACACCACACTGGATTAAACCAAGGGCAAGTCTTGTAAGCCAACTATAAACCACTTGGTCTAAAGCTTTACTTAGGTTATCACTCAGCGGCGCTGAGAACAGAATAAGAAAGTGCCCTTGTCTGTGTTTGGGTATGTAGTCTTTGTCGGAATAAGTTCTCCCACGGCTCTAGAGGCAAATTAAACAGCATCGTCGTTGTTTAAAGCGTATTAGGCGGCCTTGCTAGACCTTATATTGCCCCAGTCCGGTGAGGTATGTCAAGACAAGAAACACAGGCTATCATCACATGTAGCTATTTCCATACAGCGGGGTGCGAAAATTTCCAAGGTTTAATTTACCTAAACTGGTATCAACCGATCGCGAAAAGCATGAGGCTCGGTAAATCGCACGCAATTGGGGTCATATTCTCGACTGAAAGAACTCTCGGCAACACTGGGGGAATCTCGAGGAATTGAGCTTGAGCCCACCTCCCTTTCAGTATTTGAGGTGATACCAATATTGATCGACTCATCACAACGTGATATGGCACGCTCAGCGAGTTCGAGCAAGGGTTCGGCAAAACGTTGTCGTCGAAAATATGTTTGATTGTGACCTCTATATGTACAATGACCTGATTCCGATCAGACTAGCGCCCGCATTTTACATTCAAATCTAGTGTTTCGACTTCTCGTCGGCGTCAGCTTGCTTCAGGAAGTTCCTATTCATATATTAGTATTTGCCTGATATCGATGGTCCGGGTCGCATACTGAATGAAGTCGGCCTCGTCGGGGGAAGACGCGTTAATAGGAGGGGTCTGGACTGTCTTCTTGCTGGGGCCGCTGAAGGCGAGGTAGCTACCACCGAAGAGGAGACCGAGCACACCCATAGAGAGCTGCGGAGGAGAAAGCTTGTCAGTTTGCCTCTTTCGCCAAAATAATACGGGATAGCAATGGCAAACGAGCCGACTTACGTAGTGTGAACCGACCTGGCGGCCGAGGATCGTGTACATAGCGACCATTTTGGCGGTAGTGAAGGATCGGATGCGAAACGAGGGGATTGGTTCGCTCGATGGAGTCAACGGAGTGATTGAGGGCGACTTGTCGTAGTGGTTGAAGAGGCTGTCAAAATAGTGCTCATACCCGGGGACCTTAGCTGCCCCAGTTGCATTGGAATGAAATTCCGATGGTCTCTGTTTCCGCATTGGCATATACACGGTCTAGAGCGATTGTTGGTTAAATGCAAAAAGGCCCACCGGCGCAATGGGTAAGAGACCTCGGGTACTACCCCTGCGCTTGTACCTGGGTAGCGACGTCACTGCGGGCGCTTTCCCCATCGTGTCTGACGGGTGTCGCATTGGGCTCCCACTCTCTAACTGACTACCCACAGCTTAAACTCAGATTAAGATACCTATCTACATAGTACTCAGTGAAACGAAGCATTTGCTTCCAATCATTCTGTCTCTTGTTCGCGATTCAGGTAGTGCAAATCTACTGATCCAACAATATGTTCTGGGGCAAAGGTCCAGACAAGAAACCCGAAGCCAAAGCTTCCGAAGCTCCTTCGGCAGCTACCAACATTGACCCTCGCAAAGATGCATCGGATTTCGATCCTGATAAGCTACCCCCGCCGCGTAAGCTTCCAAAGGGGATGCAAAAGATCGTCGACAAGTCCGATAAGGACGAGAGCTTCTTCTATGACCTGAAAGAAGGATAGTCCGTTTATACGCTCTTCCCTCTGTCGCATCTTGACCTATAGCTAACCTGGCGGCCGCCAGTGTCCCCGACTCGACCGAGTCTAACGTACGATATGCTGCGTACGCTAATCGGCTGCGGACGATCATGCTCTCTGCCCATCGCTATGTTGCTTATACGTCAGATATCGGTGAATCTTTTCGACCTGTGGCTCATCCGTGGCTAGTCAGAGGCGCGTATGGTGTTTCATGGGCATACATCTTGGGAGATGTGTCATATGAGGGTTACAAGGCCTACTGGCACAATCAGCGAGTGCTCAATCCTCAACTTGAACTATCGGAAAGGCAGCAAAAGGCAACGGGCTTAACCTCGATAGTATCAACTGATGCGAAACCCGGAGTTGTGTCGCCTCTCGAGGATTACAGGACCGTTATGGTGCAACGAGGCATCTTCCAGTCTATTGCGAGTATGGGCCTTCCGGCCTTCACCATCCACAGCGTAGTCCGATACTCCGGACGGGCCTTGAAAGATGCAAAAAACAAGACCGTGAGGGTATGGGGTCCCATTGGGCTTGGTTTAGCCGTGGTGCCATTCTTGCCCAAGCTCTTTGATGCACCCGTTGAGAATGCTGTCGAATGGGCATTCCATAAGGGCTTTGCGGTCTATGGTGGTGATGACTACGTAGGCGATTCTCCGACCACCGGGCGCGAGGCGAGTTTACACCAACGACCAAGAAAGGATCCCAAAGAAAAAGAACTATAAATAAATGTAACAGAGAGCTAGGCGCTGTGGCGTTATCAAATTCGGAACAGTTTCGGCAGCTTATTTTATGCGACATCACATCTCTATTCGGTAGAGCGTTCGGTAAATCAACCGCTCGAGGGTATATAGGCTGTAAATTCTATATCATAATACCACAATCCACATATGATCAGATGTCTGGATCCCTCATCATCAAGTATCTGCTCCATGATTGAGATGACTCAGATGCCCGCTTTCAATGCAGAAAAAAAAAGAAATAAAGAAACCCAAGTCAACGCCAATGTAAATGCGGTACAGTATCAATCCTTCTTACTTCGTTCACATCTCGATCAAATCCGGAGGAGGTCCAATGCCTCGCAACAAGACAATCGTGTTTCCGCTGGCCAGAGCGGACCCGATCTTCTCGTTGAACTCGAGAACTCTCCCACCCTCGACATGGAACACCCGTAGTTTATCCCTCTCCTCCTCCGACTGGTTGTTCACGTTCTCGATCTGGAGGCTCTTGGCCGCGGCGTCAAGCAGTCTTCCTATCACCCAGTCCTTCGAGTAGAAGAACTCGCCCTTGTAATTCTTGGCAGTTGTCGTCTCGGCCTCGGCCTCGACGTATAAGTACACCCGCTTCTCAGGCGGCAGCTTGGCGTCACCCTTGGCGCTCTTCTTCAGGTTGTTGACGGCGATCAGGCGAGCCGAGGCAGATGTCGGCTTTGCCTTGGGCAGGGCGCGACTGGCTACCTCCTTCTTGGCACTTCCCCAGGCGCGCAGCTTCGCAAACGCGGATTTCGCCTGCTCGCTGACGTCGCGGGGGCGCGCGCCGATGGGCACCTTGTTCTTGCAGTCGTGCTCTTCGCGCAGTCGGTGCTTGAGGCAGTAGTCGTAGTTGCAGTTGGCGCAGTGGACGCCGGGCACCAGCGAAGTGCCTATCGTGGCCTTGCAGTTGGCGGCGGCGCAGGGCTTCTGGGTGACGTAGTCGCGCATCCGCTTCCCCTCGCCGGCGGCAGGCCGTGCTAGTTGGGCCTGTCGCCGGCGCTCGGCCCATGCGCCTTTGTTCTCGCATTTGTGGGAATCTTCAGTGCGGTGGTCGAGGCAGAAGGTCTTCTTGCAGCTCTGGCAGTGGAAGGGCAGGAAGTCGAGCTGGTTGCAGTATTCGAGCTGGCAGTGCTTGCCGATGAGCGTAGCGTCATCGTCTCTGTCCATCTTGACGTAGCTCGTATCGAGAGCCTCGGGGGCAGGTGAGGAAGACATGGTGCCGATCCGTGCGCATTACGCGCCTCTTATGTGTCGGATTCGCACACTATCAGAAAGCGTCGGGGTAGGCAGGAGGTTGACTCGTAAGCCTCGTGGCCGCGAGATGGCGAAACTGAGATGATTAAGTAAAGGGCTGAGGAAAGGTCTGGAAGCAGCTGGTGAAGTCGCACGGTACGCCGCACAGTACACAGTCCTAAATCCTAATCCTACCGGTGCCACCAATGATCTTAGTACGATAACCTACCTCTCGCCTACCTACCTACCTACCTACCTTAACCCCTTGAATCCCAATAGGTAGTTGTGGGAGCTTGAAGTTTGGCTCCTTTGCTGTACGGTAATTCATTTACCTCTAAAGATGTCTCAATGAACTTACCCTTTAAGTTATAACGAGTTGATGGTAATTACTGCCTTGGAGAAACTCATTTCCTCTTCATCCCTACGTTCGGGACTCGTTACTCAAGTCGTCATCCTTTACCTAACTAAGCCCATACGAAGCGAAAGCTTGCAATTCTCATCGCCCACCCTAATATTGAGAATTCCACATGAAACTACAATTTGAGCAGTTGGATGACTAGCTACAAGAGGGCGTACTCTTGAGCGGCATACCTACCTCTTAGCCATGAAGGGCAGCTTGCGTGGTAAGGGCGTTATACTAGGTATCTGGTATAAATCTTTGAACACACTTGGTTTCATCTGAAGTGCTTAGGCGCCCAGCGAGAATTGTTGATCTACATGGTATTCGTCAGATGACTCCCTAGCGTGGGATTTCATGCATGGGTTGAGCGGCTGAGCAGCTGAGTGCCTTGCACCATATATCGTAGCTGAAGTTGGTCATTCTGTGGGCGCCACGACCCTTTCCCGGCGCCTACGATGTCGACGTTGATCAGTCGCCTCCTTGCAACTCGCCTTTCTCACTATTCCAGAGAAAACCGATAGGTATCTCGTACACCCGTGATCGTTTCTGCTTTCACTTGGCGCCATAATGGAAGCAGTACAATTGCAAACACATTCATGTGATCATTGCAGGAAGATCATTTTCGATCTTCGTCGTAGTTTCGAAAAATCCGAAAAAGCCCTTTTCGACCTGCAGGAACAACTGGAAAATGGAACTCTTGGCACCAGTCGCCAACGGGACTCTGCTCAACCAGATAACACAAATATGGCTGAAAGGGGTGCATTGTTCGACGTGACGTTCAGCGAATTCTGTGCCGGTGCCGATGCTGGGTGTCAACTGTTCAGATGGATCACGGACGACGAGTGGATCTCCCGAGAAACAATTCACAGCATCGCGCGGAAAGATCTCAATATCGATGACCCAAACAATAAGTTAGGGTGGGCATTTAGAGATTCCTCGCTGTGGTTGATGGAATGGCTTGGGGAACCTTGCCCGGAAAACACACTTCACAAGATTCGTCCCAACTTGGGAGACTCTTTGGATCAATGTCGTCTGTGGGCTTCGACGCACCAAAGCACTGGCAACCCGCTTGATATCGAGTTTATCGAGTTCTTCGGCTTGTGGGACCCCGTAACCCAGAAAATTGTTTACCGAACAAGACATGGCTTCCAAGCTTTTACGCACGCAGAAGATCCCGCCGCAGGCACCATCTCGAACAGACCGGTCGCGAGGCTTCCGGGCTCGAGTGAAAACGTTGCGAGAATGGTCTCGTGGTTAAGTAATTGCCAAGCAAATCACAAATGTAAAACCATGCATGGTGTAATGCCCACCAGACTCATCGAGATCACGGATACTTCGGGGGCTATCAACTTACGACTTCGCCGGACGGAAGAAGTAGGACACGTTCCATTCGCCGCTCTTAGTTACTGCTGGGGCGGCGAACAACCTATGAAATGTGTTAGCTCCAATATCGTTTCGTATGGAACTGCGATTCCGTTCGAAATGCAATCCCAAACGATCAAAGATGCTATAAAAGTCTGTCAGGATATGGGATTTCAATATCTTTGGATAGATGCGCTTTGTATCATTCAGGATGATTTCAACGATAAATCTATAGAGATCGCCAAGATGACATCTATCTACGGTGCTGCTACGTTCACTATTGTGGCAGCCAGATCGTCTTCGGCCACCGAGGGATTCCTGGGGGAAAGATTTCCTGGCCCTAGAGAAAGTGCCGTTCTTTCGTATCGCTGCATCGATGGTCAACTTGGTTCTATCACTCTTGTAAAGCTCGGAACCGAGTTTGAATCTGCAGAGCCAATCGACGAAAGGGGTTGGACTCTTCAGGAGCGGTTACTATCCACCAGGATCATTGAATTTGGCTCTCGGCAGACGAGGTGGATATGCCCAGAAACAAGGTCTTCGGGTTTCTCCCTCGAAGGTTTTACAGATGGCTGGAGGAGAGATGTCAACTACAACAGCAAGCGGAGGGAAGAAGCGCTGGATCTCGATAATATCCGCGCCGCCAGGTCGACGCTCGATTTTTATGGTCGGCCAAGGAATAGCCAGTTCAAAAAGTATAGAAAGGCTATAGAGCACTGGGAGAAGATTTGCAATACATTCACTGAAAGGGCATTAACACTCTCATCCGACCGCGCCTTGGCCATCTCTGGAATTGCGCAAATCTTCGCCGAATTATCTGGAGATCAGTACATAGCTGGTCTCTGGAAGTCAAATTTCCATTCAGGACTGCTGTGGAAGATCGAACATAGTAACCTGACTCCCAAGAATATACCTCCACCACCAAGCTTTCAAGGCCCATCGTGGTCATGGCTTTCTGTAAACGGGCCCGTCAACTTTGGCCAAGCGCGTAGGCCATCCGAGTATGCCGCAGAGATCCTCAGTTGCGAGGCAGAGCCTGTGAACGATACAGCACCATACGGTCTCATTCGCGAGGGCTCTGGCCGGCTGGTGTTGGCTGCGCGCACTGCTACGGCAGTAAGGACCAAAGTTCCGCTAAGGGCGCCCGGGAAGTTCAAAGACGAGGTCATGATTATAGGCGTGGATAAAGCCAGGTCCCTCGTTTGCTATGCTACCGCTGAGCTGCATTGCGACCTTCAGGAGACAGAGTTCGACAAGGACGAGGAGGCTGCTGGGTGTCTCGTTGTAGAGATTTGTCGGAATGACAACATGAACAAACTGTCATGCCAAGGATTAGTTCTTCGGTGGAGCTCTCCAGAGAGGAAAACATACTCCCGCATCGGACGATTCTCCTATCATGGTGACCGTAAAGGACAACTTTTTGCAGAGCATGTTAAAGATGGAGAGTCTGCAGAGGTGGATTTTGACTGGTTTTCGGATGAGCCTCAGGTCATAGAGATTATTTAAGAGATGTCGTTGTTGGCTTATTGCTAACACAATGTTATGCTAAGTTTATCATTTCTAACGATTCCGACGTGTTATACATAGTCGTTTACAATCATCGAGGCTTTGCTATAAGTAAATGACACTGATGATCTACAGTACATAGATACCGGCACAGTATAAGAAGACTTTCCTAATATAGGTATAGAAGATCCTATTTTAAACGATTTTCCGTATGGTATAGTACTATTGAAAATCAGATTCCAAAAAGAATGCTCCAACATCAAACTCCTGAAAAATGTATGCCCCCATCGCTAATATAACTTAGCCAATACGTTACCCAATACTGGCGACTGGTCGAATAGTGAGCTATCCTGCATGGGTGATCAAGCATGTGATTATGCCTCGGGCGGCGGCTAGCGCCGTCTTTCAGTTCACCTCGGCCACTGGAAGCTGTTGATGAAGCAGCAAGAAGGACTGCCTGCAACAAGATTGACCACGAGGTTTTGCTTGTAAGGGGCAATTAATTCCTCGGCTGAAGAGGGTTGTACTCGGTATGGGATCCGATCTATTCAGGAATGACTATCCTTGCTACTGTGTTGTTCATGTTGCTGGTCTCGTGAGAAGCTGAATGTAGATTGAAGGGTTAGCCAATCAACCCCCTTGCCCTACTAAACTTGGCGGGCTCCTGAACCATTTTGTTGGGTCTTGTCTGCCGTCATTTCGGCCAAAAAAGGTAGGCGGTGAGATTGTTCTGTCCTCTTGTGCGTCATTCTACACTAAAGGTAACAGCGGCAGAACAGCTGGGGGGTGGTGTCAGGCGGTGTTAGACAAGCCTAGGCTCGTCACATGGACTGAAAGCTGCCGACTTGCAGGAGATATACAGTACAGGTCCTTGCTTTCCCTCGCACAAAACGGACTCTGAAGCTCGATGTCCGTTGTCAACTTTTCCTAAACTGACCTATATGAGGATAATTCTTTGTCTACGCCGACCCTCGATTTGTTCAGCGTTCACGAATTTTGCCTTCTCAGGTCTTCGACAACACCAATCTCATTCTAGATACTTTCGTACACATTTGCCCAGCATGGCTCCAGAATTAAGCGTGAACGGTGCAAATGGAGTGGCCGAGAAGAGACACAAGGTCACAGTTATTGGCTCAGGCAACTGGTTGGTCGTCACCCATCGGACTTCCATCACACAAAGAAAGACAAGCTAAGTATATACGTCCTCAGGGGCTCGACTATAGCTAAGATTGCTGCCGAAAACACCAAGGCCCATCCGGAGCTCTTCGAGGAGAAGGTGCAAATGTGGGTGTATGAGGAAGAGGTCACGCACGAGGGCAAGGCTGCGAAACTGTCAGACGTCATCAACACGCATCACGAGAACATCAAGTATCTCCCTAAGATCAGACTGCCAACCAACCTCGTTGCGAACCCCTCCCTCGAAGACGCTGTCCAGGGCTCCTCCATCCTGATCTTCAACCTCCCCCACCAGTTCATCCACCGAACCTGCAGCCAGCTGAAGGGCAAGATTGTCCCGTACGCCCGCGCCATATCATGCATCAAGGGCGTCGATGTTTCGGATGAGGGCGTGTCTCTTTTCTCCGAGTGGATTGGCGATGGCTTGGGCATCTACTGTGGTGCACTTTCTGGTGCAAACCTCGCTTCCGAAATTGCTGAAGAGAAGCTGTCCGAGACGACCATTGCGTATGATCCTCCACCGATGGATAACTCTCGCAACCCTTCCCGCAATGCCACCCCACGATCTGCCACGCCCGCCCGCGGTGACCAGCGTGCCTCGGCCGCGGAGCTGAGCACAACCCCCCTGGCAGAGCTGCAGCACAGAGACGCTCGTGGGAGAATTAGTAAAACCCGCCTGACTCCTGTACCGCCAGAGTACCCGCCACTTGACCACGACACATTCAAGGCTCTGTTCCAGCGGCCCTACTTCCTCGTCAGTATGGTCTCTGATGTGGCCGGCACCTCTCTCAGCGGGGCGCTCAAAAACATCGTTGCCCTGGCTGCCGGTTTTGTCGTGGGAAAGGGATGGGGCAACAACGCCAAGTCGGCCATCATGCGCGTCGGCCTGCTGGAGATGATCAAGTTTGGCAAGGAGTTCTTCGGCGAGACGGTATCTACTGCCACCTTCACGAAGGAAAGCGCAGGCGTTGCCGATTTGATCACGAGCTGCTCAGGAGGCCGCAACTTCAACGGTGCCAAACTCGCCGTGGAGCGAGGCGTCTCGGTCCAAGAGGTCGAGCAAAAAGAACTCAATGGCCAGAAACTGCAGGGAACGAGCACGGCAGCCGAGGTGCACTCGTTCTTGCAGAAGCGCGGCTTAGAGAATGACTACCCACTCTTCACGGCAGTGTATGACATCCTAGAGGGCAAGAAAACAGTAGACGATATCCCGGCTATATTGGCAAAGGCGCAATCGTAAATTGGCACTGTAGGGCAGGAAAGAGGGTTACGGTTCAAAGAGCATACACTACAACTAGACCTAAAAATTGTACCCAAGTCGGCGGGATTCTTGAGGTTACGATATTATGACTTAGGCACTGATTCACGTATTGGTCTAATACCTACCTATACATAACTGGTTGTCTTGGATCTTTCGTTTCCTCTATTGGCGTTTACTACATGTCGCAATTATACTTTTAAATCGATAACTCAGGTTTTAATCTATATTATTTATTTCGTCTTGAACCAGAAAACCCGGAAGTCCGGTTCCATCTCTATATGTGCAGCATGATGCAAGTGGAGGGGTGTGTTTTCGCCATCCACCACGATGATCGCGTGATCCCCAGGTCTTCCATATGTTACAAATCAAACACAACGTACATACACAGAAATCCTAACAATAACGGCACTACGTACTCTACTTACCTACCAATCATCCAACAACCTATCCTTTTCGCTTCCCGCCCTATCCGTAACCAAAATGCTCACCCTCCTCCTCCCCCTCCTCCCCCTCCTCCCCTTCCTCCTACCATCTTTCCCTCCAATTTCTTCTTCCTCTTCGTCTTCAGGTATCGTGCGCTCGCCATCGCCAAAGACAGGTTCGTAGACCGCATCGTACGCCATCCAGAGGAGATTCATCCAGGCGTTCGTGGCGAGGCCGACCCAGACCGGCGTGCGGCCGGCGTCGTCCGCCAGCAGCTTGCCCATGCCCAGCATGAAGAGGAACCCCGGCAGCGCCGTGACGAGGAAGAGCACGCGCCCGACCTGCTGCGCCGTGCGCGTGATGGTATACGGCTGCAGACCGGCCAGGTGCGCCTGGTAGTCGTCCGGGAGGGCGTGCTCGCGCGCGCCGTCCCGGATCAGCTTGAGGTAGCGCGCTGAGGCCTGCGCGTAGCCGTCGCGGCCGACCCGGTGCGGAGGCAGGAGGATACGGCGGAACCAGGGCTGATTCCGGGGATCGTCGCCGTGTTCGCCTTCTTTGCCGGGATCGTCGTTGCTGGGCAGAGGCAGTGAGGGCGCGTACAAGGTGTGCGCGAGGAACGGCTTCGGCAGCTCGGGGATCGGCGGCTTCTCGGGCACGTGCAGCGCGGGCGGTAGCTCGAAGCACGGGGTTAACACGTCGTGGTACCCTCGTCCGCCGCCTTCAGTTCGGATGATGGTTGCGTAGTCTTCGGGCGTCACCTCGTAGACGACGCCGTACAGGCCCTTGGGCCACTGCGCATTCCGGCTCTTCCCTGGCAAGGTGGTCGTGTTATGGGGAGGCGGGAGTTTCGCTGGTGGCTTTCCTGGCACTGGGATGGGCGGCTTGGGGATCTTCCGCGGCCGCGTGTTGGCGAAGCACGGCTCGTTGTATGGGATCCCCGGCAAGTCGAAGGTCAGGTCGAAGGCTGGTGCCGACACGTTGATCTGGCTGATGGGGCGGATTCCGCGGAAGCCGAGGAAGGTCTCGGCGCACAGGTTGGAGCCGTATGCGAGGTAGAGGACGGTCTTTGCGTCGCCGGCGGCAGAGTCTTTGTTGTCGGCTGAGGCGAGAGCGAGCCGTTCGCTCGATGTCTTGGGGATGCTGGAAATGGGAGGGTACGACTTGGGCTCAGGCGTGGATGTAGGCGCACGACGAGACCAGATGGGATGATTCCACAGGCGTCGCAGGCCTTGCAGCCCCTGCAGCCCCTGATCGCGTGCTGGAATCGATTGCTCGTCCCGTGCCTCTTCTACCTTGGTGTCTGGCTGTTTACTCATGGCGACGATCGGGTCAGGATGAGAGCGTCCGTCTGTCTTTACCAAGGGATAACGTTTACTCAATACGACCAAGCCGAAAAAAGGAGTCGAAAAAGAAAGGAAAAACGTTAACGCTGACTACGAATAGAATCGCGAAAACATCGACACTATTGCCGTCGCCTTTTGTACACTACTAGGATCGGGGACGGGGGCGGACGAATGTGTCTCGTATTCGTCCGTCGTCGACTTACAAACCAGCGGACTGGGTTCCCTGCCTCACTAAACCAAAGTTCTTAGATCTAGTCCACATGTAAGTCCCCGCTATATCCTGCTAAATGACTATGTACCTCCCTACTAGGCAGGCGGACTTCCGCATTTTCCATGCCTGTGATTTACCTAGTAGGTACCTATTTCTCGAATTACAGCAGAGCAGTCAGTCACTGTGAATCTACTCTATGTTTGAGCAGGACCCGGCCGACCTAAAAGAATGGGTTGAAATGGCTCATCGGTGGCATGTGGCTTCAATACAGACATATTCGGTCTCACGGATTGACTTACTTGGTGTGGAAGCTAAACTGTCCGAGTTCTAAATCTTACCGAGCATCAGGCAGGTTATGATTCATTATTAATAATCACTCGGCGTCAGCATTCGCGGTATCCTTGAGTCAGGGGTACAGCGCAAAAGCCGGCAGCCGGCTTGTGTGGTTTTTGATTCGCTGAAAATGTAAGAACCGTAGAAATTACCTGGCCACGTTTTCAATCTCGATGAACTAGTGAATTCTTGGGGTCGCAGATGGCAAAATAGTGTAGATTTGGGACTCGAAAAATGGGTTAGGGGCCTAGCTAGTGACCGGGAACGGGGACGGAGACGGAAGAAAAGCCGTGAATAAGTCTCCGAGGTGTTATAAGCTGGGAAAAATCAGAGTAATAAATTTAACGACTACTACTTAATAAATTTCATTGTGAATAAATTAGGAGAACCACAGACTTGATATATCCAAGTTCTCTTGTTTCTGGTGCATTAAGTACCTATGAGTCTGTTCCAAAATGGTACGTGCATTAAGTCCGGTAGCAACAGGCGCGACACCCATCATAGCCCCCGTATTGCTTTACATTTTCTATCGGCAAGCCAGGGTTTGAAGAGACGAGAAGACTTCCCGTCTGACATCGCCAACATGTTTCCTCATTATCCACAACATGTCCCTAGGGAAGATATGAGAACTCCTAATTCGACTTGAAGGTTCTGAATCTGAAGATGATACCGGCCGTTTTTTCTATATCTTACTTCAGCAGGTGTCTCACCTAGCGAAAGAGGATATACCGGACTTAGTCGTTGAATCCGGCTCCAATATCTAAGATGGTACCATCTCTATGCAGCAGTAAAACTGTAGAACGAGTAGAGCTTAATGGGGTCGTAACGCGGTTGCATGAGGAACCTGGTCCCCTTACGAAAGACATCGTCTTCGGCGCGATATACGACCCCATGCTTTGAAATAGAATCATGAAGCATTGAAGAAGATGTGCGCTCCCATCCGTTACCAAGGTCGCCCAAAGCGAATATAAAAAACCATGAAGCGCATTTATTCTCGACGCCTATCTTCGCCAATCTCAACAGCCAACATCACCAAGCTCGTTGGGACAGATAGATCACGCAGATCCAAACATGTCGTTCAATCCAGCCCAACTTACTAACTGGCCCGCCATCCGGGACTTCGTGCCGACGGCGCACCAAGACACGTACCCGTTCATCTCGACAGAGACTGTCGACTTGAGCGGGAAGTCGGTCTTCATCACGGGCGCGTCCAAGGGCATCGGAAAGGGCATAGCGCTGAGCTTCGCGCGAGCGGGATGTTCTAAGATCGCAGTCGCCGCGCGCAACGCGATCAACGAGCTCAAGGAAGAGTTACTAGCAGCCGCCGAAAAGGCGGGCAGAGCCCGGCCCGATGTCCTCGCCATCACCCTCGACGTGACATCTGAGACGGGTGTCACTGCTGCCGCAGCGCAGGTCTCGGACGCCTTCGGTGGACTCGACATCCTCATCTGTAACGCGGGTCGAGCCGAGAATTTCGTGCCTGTGCATGAGAGCGACGCTGAAGACTGGTGGGCGACGTGGGATGTGAATATAAAGGGTACCTACTGTAAGTGCGCTCGCGCCGGAGGAAAAGGAGGAGAAGAAAATAACCCCCAAGAAAAGAAACTGAATAATCGTTCTTGGCTAATAGCAAGTGTCTTCCGTCAATAGTATGCACGCGGGCGTTTCTACCTATGCTCCTAAAATCCAGCATCCGCACCATCCTCATCTCCTCCAGCGCTGGTGCTCACATGCTCGTCGAGAACCTACACGGCTGTCAGACGACCAAGACGGCGCTGTGCCGCTTCGCCGAGTTCCTGGCCAAGGAGTACGAGGCGCAGGGACTCGTTGCCATCACCTTGCACCCGGGTGACGTGCTCACGGATATGGCGTCCGCGCTGAGCGAAGAGATGCTGTCCGTCTTCAAGGACAAGCCCGAGTTGACGGGGGATTCGATGGTGTGGCTTGCGAAAGAGAGACGAGGATGGCTGAGTGGTCGATTCGTGAGCGTTACCTGGGATTTTGCAGAGTTGGAGCAAAGGAGGGAGGAGATTGTCAATAAGGACTTGTTGAAGTTCCGCCTTACCGTCTAGGAAGCCTGCGGTTTGCATAAACGAGAATATTTTCAGCTATCGGACTTTAGGGAGTGAAGGAGGGTTGAGACTCATATTATAAGTATTACTCAGTTCATAGCTGAACGATAGGTCCGAATCAGGAAATCATAATCCTCAAACCCCTATTTATGGGCTTGGCCACCTTCTCTTTCTTGATACACGTTCCTGCGGCTACTTACAGCTCGGAGTCTCTTTGGCCACTTATACTATTTCTGAAACCCTAGATATCAAAATTCTAAACGAACGAGAGGCGTAACTCCCCAGGCTTTATAAGATATACAACGTGGTGTTAGCCACCGTCACAGTGGAGAGAGCTGTAGATCGGGGCCACGGTTTTTTGCACATGAAATTCTGTTATCGACACATGAACCTAAACTTAACATGGTAAAGTCTACCATTTGTTCCCACAACACCCCATTTTTCATACAAATTGAGATAGTTTGAGACACCTGGTGGACACTTTCCAGATTGACAGTTAACCTCTGGTCTGTTTTAGGCTACGCTAATAAACAAAAGGGCATATCACATAACCTAAGCTTAAAAGTTAGTAATTTAACAAGCCACTTACTAGTTAAACTAGTAAAGTTTTTAAAAGTTAGTAATTAAAAGGTATCGTTGTTATTAATAATAGTTAAAAAAGTTAAAAGTGGTAAATAAAGTAGTTAAAAGTTAAAAATAAAATATAGTTAACTAAGTAAATAAAAAAGTATAAAATAAAGTTAACTAAACGTTTGTAGCTAATAATAGCTAGTGTGTAGCTTTTACATACAAATTAGCTACGCTAAAAAAAATATAAATAAAAGTATAATTATAGCTTACAATAATCCGGCTTTTATGGTATAATAGTAATACGCCTTATAATATATATAAAAACTACGGTTTAAATCTGTATAAAAACATTCGGCAAAAACTACGCTGCGCATATTTTATCATTTTTTTTTACATTTATAGTGGCTAATACTACTATAAATTTAATAGTTATAGTGCTATAGCCCTCTGTATTTATAGTAAGCTTAATAGTTTTGTTTTATTTTAGCTATAATTTTAAAACAACTGTTTTTTTTTGCTAGCTTTATAAAGCTATCCCAGTAAATACCCACTTTTACTCTTAATAAGGCTAGTTTAGCTAGGATTTGGCTATCAAGTGGGTATTTGTAAGTATCAGTAGGGCAGTTACCATGTTGAGTTTAGGTTCATGTGTCGATAACAGAATTTCATGTGCAAAAAACCGTCCTCGTAGATCGGATCATGCCTTTTCCCGCTGTAGGTAAGGTAGATAGATGTAACTCACGCTACTGATCGTGTGCTCTTGTAATAAATCAGCCAATACTAGCGGCCGCCTTACATACTACGTATACAGTAGTACAGGGCCCATTGATGCCAGCCATCATGAATCATGATAGCGCTACTGTAGTGGAAGCAGTCAGAGTATTCGAACATCTAGTTAGCTAGCGGAGAATATCTAGAATTCCCCGCCGACACACGTACCTATTGTCCAGACACTTTAGTATACTGCATAATTGTATCATAGTTATGGGTAGTGCCTTATGGTAACTTTGAACAAGGTAGCATGACAAATACTTACTTACTGAGTATAATCATAATGTTAGGTAGTGTAGATTGGCCGAAGTTTTGACAGCTTCCTATCTCTTGTTTCCTCAATAAACAACGAACTATCAGTGTAACTACCTAGTATATTATCTTTCAGCATAGTTCGAGTAGAGATACCAAAGTGGAGAGTAAATATACGTTGAAAGAAAGTAATCACATATACCTGGTCAGGCCTCAAGTAGAGGTACGCATAATCCTGTCCAGCTAGACATCCCGCGAGCTAACTATTAGTGCCCTTTGTTGGAAACAGTTTCCGTCCATTTCCAGCAAATCGAAGGAAGGGCTATACTGTAAATAATGTCGCGATGTGTGATCAATTTCGCCGCAATACTTTTTCTAGTTAGTCTGGTGACGTCGAAATTCAGGATTCCATACCTAACCTCGTATAATCTCGCAACGCAACTAACTACTAAGTATGCAACTATAAAATGATTAGTGTAGGTAGATAAGACACAGGCAGTGGGTAGATGGCGAATGGAGGAGCTTCTGATTTGAAATGCGAAGACACTACTGCGACCATGCTGCGTCTTGATAACGGGGCTCGATGTACAGTTGACTAGGTATTTGGTTGCATCGCATCTCGGTAACCTCATTATTCCCTGTGTCCTGACCCATGAACATGTGCTGAAAACGCTCCGGCCAAGGTCAGCGGGAAAGATGAAATATTGAGGTTGTACATAATGCCCTGTATGCGCCTAATCCACCTGCTACCCCATTTCCCCGACTTGCTTGGGCATAAGCACAGCTGGGCCAGGTTTAATGTGTAATGTACTATAGCAGAACGCAACCTCATTTACATGTAAGTAACTACACCTACTCATGAATGCTATGATGATATACGGTACCTACAATCAGTTCAGTTAGTCTAGTTGTTTACCTACCATACTGTAAATACCAAACTGCTCGTTATAAACAGCGAGAAGTAGTGTCTTTACTACGAGATATACTATGATAGCCGTAACGTTTGCTTAGATCAGGTAAGTCTTCTGTTTTTGAATTAGTTATTCGTTTCTTTTCTGTCCTTTTTCATATCTTATTTATTTAGCGACCTACCTATTAACAATGATACACATATCTATACTAAATGGTGTATACCAATACCCCTATTGTTCCTTAGGCATAGTAATCTCGGTTTAGATAAATGCGAGAGATGATGCTTTTGTTCTCACCAACTTACTTATCTGTTGCACTGTAAACGGCGTCCCCATGATCGACAGCAAGAGTCCCCCAGGTCGCCGGGATCGACAAGGACCAGGCCAGCAAGCAGAGAGCAAGCTATCTACTAAGTAAGGTTAGATGGCAGTCAGTACTGCCCAGTTAGTTCCTAGTTCACCTAAATAGGAATTTCAACAATTCCCCACAGGATAATTGCCCACTTAGTTTAATTGTAAGCGCTGTACAGGCGAACAGGGACAATTAGCATGTAAGTGAAATACTGAGTACCATGACAACACGCTCTAGGACGTGATGAAGATGTTGATTCTAAACAACTAGATAGAAAAACAATGTAGACCACTATAACCATCTACCTCTACCAATCCGAGTCTGCACTACCTGGTATGTAGTTTTTATGCTTTGGGGGATGTCGGGCCGATGTATTGAAGTAGTGTAGGATTCTCGTCCAGCGCCTCTAGGCAACTAAACCTAACTGTAGGTAGGTAGTATTCAACTCACTTACTTACCTACTTACAGACAAGATACCTAGTTACTGGGCAGACACACTCTACTCTACACTAACCAGTAGCATTCACGGCACGTCCCGAAGAACACGGCGACGATTGGCCCCTCGCGTCGTCAACCCCAGCACCGGTAATTCAGATCGCTACCCTAGCGTGGCTCCAATGATTGCCGAAGTATCGACCCAGGCCTGTGACAGGCGCTGCCACACCCCTTTCGGGGACGTTGGCCCTCCTCCTTCGGGAAGCTCTATCGTACAGCGTCGAGCTGAAAGGCTGGGCTAGGCCCGAAGCGACGATAGTCCTCCATGCATGCCTGCACAGAGCCCGTAGCGTAATGACGCCCGCATCGAAAATTTTGGAACCTGCATGGCATTGGGGCGTTCGGTAGCGTTCTGTAGCGTGACGGCGCGGTTGCTCACGAGTCTTGGGGACCTTGAGAAGGGATGACATCTCCTACCGTGTCGTAGGGAGACTGGCTAGCGGCCTGGGCAGCTTGGAGTGCTTGGCTAAAAGGGAAAACGCAGCCTTGCCCTCGTGTGCCATGGCGCTCTCTCCCTACCCTCTCTGCTTCCTCAGTCGTCCTCGCCAGCCTGGATAGATTCAGCTTTTCACACGGGCAGAGGGAGCGAAAAAGAGTGGCGGACGTTACCGTGACAAGATGAGCTCGTTCTTCAGCGCCGCTCTCCGGTTAGCCTTGCGGCGGAAGCCCGTGGAGGGCCGCATGAGCGATGAATACGGACAGAATCTGGCCGGGAGGCCCCAGGGAACAACAACAGCAGCCGTGCCGGCAGGAGGAGATCCCACCTCCATGATGCACTTTGCCTCTGCGCCGGGTATCAACCAGATTATACCTCGAACAGATAACCGGCCAGTTTACCTCAACCCTGATGAAGATCATCTCACCCTCTTCCGCCTGATGTTGGGTATTCAGACTACGCCCTACCTGGGTTTCACGGTATCAAGTCCGTTGGGAACACGGTGCGTAGCGAGATCTCCCGTCCTATTTTACGCATTACTTGGGCACACCATCTGATATCCAATTTAGAGGCTTAGACTAACTCATATTTTATATACATGTAGTCCCGCGCCAAATATCGGTCTCTACGCGCGCATCGTTCACTCTGAGCAAAAAGCCAAGGACAGCTTTAAAGTCTTTTCAATCGTCATAAACGGTTGTTATTTCCTGCAGATCGTGATAGCGGCCGCACTGACGGCGCTGGGAGCTGCGCGGGCGAGTTCTGGAGCCGTTACCGCTTTTGGAGCACTCAACACAGTTATAGCAGGCTTCTTAACGTTCCTCAAAGGCTCTGGTCTGCCGGGTCGTCTAAAGTATTATGGTAACGAATGGAAAAAGATTCGCGAGTTTATCGAACAACGTGAGCGTGACTTCATGCGAGCGGGTCATAACCTCGATGTTTACGAAGTTGTCGAGACCATCGAGAAAATGTACAACAATCTCAAGGCTGATATCGAGCTTAACACCCCGGACAGCTACACTTCAGTTACAAACCAGCGACGAGTTGGAGATGAGAAGGACACCAAGATTGGCGGTATCGACATGTCGAAGCTCGAAACCATCGCAACTAAGCTGAAAGGTTTTGACAACGGCAAGCTAGAGAGCTTGACGACGGGGATTTCGAAAAGAGCCGAGGGCGTTACCAAAACCCTGCACGAGCATGAGAAGCAAATAGAGGACGAGGTCGAGAATCTCAAGAAGGGCGTCGTACGGGACGTGCAAAATCACAAAGAGCAGCTGGACCGCGAGGCCAGAGATCGGGAAGCCCAGGCCCGGGCAGCCATCAATGAAGGGAAGCAAACTGTGAGAGGCGGTGTCGAGGGACAGATGTCAAGGATAGACGATGCGGTGGACGACCAAAGAAGGCAAGTCGACAACGCGGTGAGTGCAGTCGGCGAGCAACATGCCCGAGCGATGGACGCAATTAGCGATACGACTGAGGAACACAAAAGGAAACTCGATAACGCCGCAGGCGCGGTTGGCGAACAACAGGCTCGTGCGCTAGAGACGATCGACGACACGGGACGGGCAGCGCAAGAAGGAATCGACGCGACGACAAGCCACGCCACGAACTCCATCTCGAGTCTCGTGAGAGAGATAAGCGATATACATCGGACGGCACTGTCGGGCGGACGGATGGCCGCTGCGCAGCAGATCCGACTGCTGGCCCAGAGATTAGCAGGACATGAAGAGGGGCACAACAACAAGCCCGAAGACCAGAAACCCGGTACATGAAGATGAATTGAAAGGGGATGCAAAGACTCAAAACAACATATATTTAAGCTTAACGTAATACCTACAGTCTCTTTTGCCGAGCAGGGGCGAACGCACTTGGATCAGTCACGACAGCCAGTCCAGCCTGTTCACCTGATGAGAAAATCCGGGCCAGTCAGCTAACGCAGCTGACCAAATCTCTAAAGATAATGTTAATAGATACCACCATAATCGTACATACATATTTGTTTATTTGTTGCAAAAAATAGCCGGAGAGAGAGTTCTCATTCTATCGATGATTCTGCCGTGCCATCTAGCCCTGTCTGGTATATATGGAGGGCTTTGGAGATTTACTACTTTTGTATCTACGATTTTACGCAATTCTTATTTCACACACAACGTTCGTGAGCTGTCTAGAACTAATGGATCAGATAGGTGGCGGCTGACCTTGTTCAAGACTCCCATTCTGAGTACCCCTTTTTCTTTGTCAGAAAAAAAAAAGGTTCATGAGACTCATGAGAAGTGTGTTGCGCCAACAAATCAAGCATGCAGTCCAAGCCATACTCCCTATATGGAAGGGAGTACGTCAGTACGATGTGCGGCTTGTAATAACAATATACCAGGATCAGGTCGAGTAATAAATAAACCCTTAATAGATCTAAGAACCAATTGATAGACTCCTGGCCCTGAAAACTCACAGTACCACGGTATTTGAGCAGAAAGGGTAAAACCAGGGCGCAGAAAACTCATAAAGGTGTATGAGACACTTCAGGGTAATTTATAAGTTCTTCATTCTTGATAAAAGCTTCATTAGATAGACGTTGAGCAAATAATTGCTCAGTAAATGAGAGTATCTATGCGCTGATAGCTGGCAAAGTCTTTCCCCAATCAATAATTCTCAGCTCATGTTAGCGTTGTCTTCCCTTGTCCCGAAGCTAAAAGTTTATTAATATGAAACTTATCGCGGCTTCCCGTTCCGAGCGAATGAATAATTGTTAGCAATTCAGGTGAGTCATGTGTCTGAAACCTTTTTCCTCTTCAACGTGGTGTGTAAGTCAACGATTGCGGAATCGATGTTGGTATCTCTATCACCAATGTTTTCCTTCTGTTCAGCAAGGAGTTTCTGCAGCTGTGACTCAACGATGCGTCCATCAGACAGACTCATATCAAGCCCATCTACAAGAGCACCGTAAATCACATACTTGTCGTAATCTCTAGCCTCTCGTACTGACTTCTCCAAGGACGAGCTGTGAATAATAACGGTCGAGGAGAAAATATGAGTTTCGTATTCGGGGGGAGTACTTTCCAGTGGCATGAGAGAGCTCTTTAAGCGACTCGTTTTTTTCAGCTTCGCTTCATTATCCCCTGCAGCTATGGACTTCTGTCTACGCAACAGATAGGCCCTTGGATCACCTATGGGCAAGCTTGTCGCAATGGGCTGCCGATCTCCCCGAGGGGCGACGCCGTTCCCGAATGTGTTGGTCTGAAGTACATTGAAGGGTTTCCTTAGGCGCGCTGACTGTTGATGATGCCGTTGAAATACGTCATTGTGAGTTACTTTTGTCGGCTTGTCTCCCTCCGTCTGGGTAAGTTGATCATGAAGATTCTTTTTTGCAGTTGAAAATATGTCTTGCATGTTCACATTCCTATTGGCTTCCAACTCGTCGGATGACCGTTGACGCTGTAATTCCACTCGTAGATCACCGCTCTGCATCCCACCTTGACGGTGACTGGAGCGGGTACCCCCAAATGATATTTGTGTCTGTTTCAGACCCTCTGCGCGTGGCGGACCAGAAGGATCAACGTGTGACACATCTATATAGCGATTCTTTTCAATAGATGAAGGTGGTGTCCAAGGAATCTGATCCTTACGACGACGGCGAATCGTACGGGAGCTATTAAACGGGGCAATAAATGCTCCTTCATTTTGTTTGCTGGAAGGACTCGCCACTGGACTACGATAAGGACCTCCGGGAACCGTGTGCCGCGGAAGGCAGGAAAAATTTGTGCGCTCAGTATCTTCATGGCTTCTCGGAACATCAAGATCGCCGGGCGGTGCCATAATATGATTAAGGATTGGGGGTTCTGGCGTACTTGAAAGGTCAGGGGCATATTTTGGTGCTGCATCTAGCGATGTCTTGCTCGAGTTGTTCATCTTCGCAATTTCCCAGGGGTTAAGATGGTCACCTAAATTACGTTCACCGCTTATTTCTGTGTCTCGACGTCCCCGAGGCTCCCGTGTCTTAGGCCGTTGCCAATGAATTTGTTTTAGGGGCTCGTCGAGAGCAATCGACATATCAACTTTACATTGGTTTGATAGCAAAGGAGTATTGCTCTGCTCATTGCGAGAATAGCGCGGTTGCGAGAAACTTAGGTGGCTTTTGGCATTTATGGGCGTGAATGAGATAGGCGCGGGAGACTCAATTCTTTCTGATGCTGGATCGACTATTGGTTTCTCGTCAGTGCTGGCCTGAGCAACGCAGCTCTTAATACCATTACGTGATACTTCGATAGGCACCCGATGAGAGCTATGAGTAACTTGAGGGGTACAATTAGGCAGGATAGGTCGAGTCTGCGTAGTACAAGTCTGGTGCAGTTGATCCTTGTCCATTGAATCCGTGCCTGATATGGAATTCTGTTGTGATTTTGCTGTGCACGGCTTGCCATGATTCCTATCAGCAACTGGCTTGTATACTTCACTGCACATGTATCTGAATGCATCCTCGACGACGGCTTCGTCCGAAAACAGGACATCGTCCTTGGAAGGCTCAACATTTGCGTCGTAACTTCCAGGGGGGCAACAGATATTGAGTCGGATAAAGTAGTCACTCACTACTGTCGACCGTCTTAGATGCTCTAAATAGATCTTTAGGAGTCGCTTAGCCACGCCTCGACTGGTGTTCATAGGACGGTCGTCGATGGAAAAATAATGACATTTTGAAATATTCCGAAGATCTACATCTGGGTTGGCAAGGAGCGCTTCAAGCATGAAATCGGCACTGATACGTCTGGACAGTTCTTGGGGCGAAGAATCACCGGGTGTACTTGTGCAACTCGCTTGGAACGTTTTCAGAAGACAGTTCGATGCCGCCTCGGACCCGAACAGTTGTAATGCTGCTTCGATTACGGTCGCATTTTGCTTGGGGGAATATGACCACACCTTAGTTGGCACCTGTAGAACTTTGCATATTATTTTGAGCTGGGGCCGTGCCATTATGTAGGATCGAAGAAGATGTTGGATTTTGTCAAGAGTCTTCTTTGCCTCCTTGACAGCCATTTGCTGACGTACAGGCTGGCGAACAAATAGGTCGGTTACACTCACGGTTGTTCCTACAGGCGCAGATGCTGATTTTGGTGATAGCATGCCGCCTTCATTAGGTTTCAACTGAAATGTTGTCGCGGTGGGCTCGGTAGAGATCTTAGTTGTGATGTTTACATTGGCTATGGAGTTCACACTCGCAAGAGCTTCACCGCGGAAGCCGAGGCTCTTTCCGAAGAGGTGTCCGAGCTCTTCGATATGCTTGAGCTTACTGGTATGGCTATGCCTGCCGATGACATCAAAGTCATCTGGATGGATACCAACGCCATTATCTCGAACCTCGATCCTGGAGCAGGTGTCAGGGGAGATAAGTATTTCGACTGAAGTAGCTTCAGCATCGACTGCATTGTCTAATAGCTCCTTCACTAGTAGGCAAGGCGTTACGACTACGACGTGAGAACTTATGAGCTGAGTTGCAGAGTCAGGTAGACAGGAGATGGAAGAAGACATGGTTAAGTGTTCATTTCCGATATGAAAGAGGTTATATGGAGGCCTGATCAACACAACAAGTCCGCTGCATAAAGATGAGACGAGGGATAATGGGTGCTGGGAGGAGATAATTGAAATATATATTCCAGAATATAGTATGTAGGTAGTTATTATGGTCTGGTGAGACACAAAAGTTGGGTATGATACCTATGCTCGCTGGTATAAGAAAGTTGGGAGGATAGGGTCGTGGTTGTCAGGAGGTAGGGACTCCGAGGGCAATTGTAGCTCTTTCTGCTCATGGATATTGTTCCCTCTGTAACAGGCCCGAAACCTACCGCGCTTGTGACTTCCTCCTGTAGGCGGCTGTCCATTCTGCCCGACCACTTCTATCGTGACTGCTCAAGATGGTCAACATTGACACATACCTAAGTACCTTAAGTAGGTAGGTACTAGCACCTGTGCTCATTTCTGCCTGTGCTTGTGCCAGTGCTTCCATACTTGACCGTACCAAGCCCGGTCCAGCAAATGTTAGATGGCTAATGCACAAAAAGCTGCACTCTCTTCTTAATGTTTCAACGATTTCGACATATGAATATAATTAAGTTATAACTACCTACCTAGGTATTCATCCTTATTTTATTTTATTTAATATTTGAGGGCCATCGAAGTTGGAATTCCTGCTAGCTAGTCCTTAAGTGGTATGTGCCTATGTATATAGACAGGCCCCTGTCCCCCGCTGCGTCATGCCCCGCCTTTGTGTCACAATGCTGCCCGCCCGCTTGTCAGCTCATCGGTCAGCTCGCCGCCTCAAGCTCTATTTACTTTTCCATTATTATCATATCTAAGTACCTCCTACCTACATCTAGGTACCTAACCTTTGACTGAAGATTCTCCTACTGGTAATTGCGACTGCAGTTATAACACTGACTGCTCAATTGTTGGGCAGGCTGACCTTGACTGTCAACTATAGGTAGTCATCCCAGTTCACTGCATTCGTCACCCCGCCATCATTCAACCCTCCACCAAACATCTGCCCACGCCGCTCACATAGAGAACCTTGCCTTAAATTGGTTTCTTCAGAACTAGTACAAAGCTCCTACATCGGTCTACACGAAAAACAGATACAGGGAATAGATTATCTCTTGAAGAGAATAAATATGGCATCCACCTCGATCAAAGGTCCCAAGCCAGAGGAGCACGACGGCAGCGCCCTGCGCATCGGCATCGTGCACGCGCGCTGGAACGAGACCATCATCGCGCCGCTGCTCGAGGGTACCAAGTCGCAGCTGGCCAAGTGCGGTGTCAAGGACTCCAACATCGTCGTGCAGGCTGTTCCTGGATCCTGGGAGTTGCCCATTGCCGTTCAACGGTAGGTCTTCTCTCTATTGCTCTACCCCTTGCTCGCACGCCCACACTTACGCATCCATTCTCGATCTTTCTACAATACCAGCAGCTCAGTAGCTTCGAAGACTAACTAAATTTCACTGAAGCATGTACACGGCATCCCAGATCCAGCAATCCTCCTCCGGCGGCGCATCAACGGCCGGCGACCTCCTCGGCGCTTCGACGACGGACTTGACTTCCCTCGGACCCGACACGTCTTCGTCGCGGCCCTTCGATGCTATCATCGCCATCGGTGTACTGATCAAGGGCGAGACCATGCATTTCGAATACATTGCCGACTCCGTGTCGCAGGGTCTGATGCGAGTCGGTCTGGACATTGGCGTACCGGTCATCTTCGGTGTGCTGACCGTGCTCAATGACGAGCAGGCCAAGGCACGCGCGGGCTTGACGAGCGGCAGTCACAACCATGGCGAGGACTGGGGTCTTGCAGCCGTGGAGCTGGGTGTCAAGCGCGCGGCCTGGGCTCAAGGAAAGCTGGATTAGAATGTGCCCATGAACGAGACAGAAGATATGGTTGGCGCAATGAACCACTCATACGGTTAGGATAAAAGACTTTCAATGTGACGACTTGGCCTGGAAATACTGCTTCAGTCACGATTCTTAGCTGTCGCGTTGGCTATATATAGCAGTTCAGTTTCAATACGGTCTGGATCACAGGGAAGAGCATTGGACTCCTGTTACTCCTGTTATTGGGCGATCCACGCTTAAAGGACCTCTATACAGAAGAGGACGTAACAGAAACACATTCATGTTGGCAGCACCTACCAGTAGCCCCATCATACATTTCTCTCGTATGAATCGCACTTCGCGAACTAAAAGAATAATGAATTCAATCATGAACAACAAAATTAAGAACCACTTGGGGCTGCCGAGTAGCGCCGCCGCCATTCATCCGGCTGAGTATCGTAGGAATCACACTTCCAAAGAATTGTTGTAGCCGTTAAGTAGGTTAGTCTATACGGTCAGTGTTTTTAGATATTGACTGGCTAATGTAGGTATGCTATATAGACTGGCTTAGCTAGGTATACAACTCACAGAGCCATCGATTACAGCCAGAATAGTTATGTGGACTACATAGACTGACAGTCACCGGATGGTCTAGTCGGTCTTTATAACTACGTACCTCTAGGATATGGAAAGCTTATATGGCTAACATACAAGTTATAATGGAGCAGTAAGACTAGCCTCGACAACACTTGCGCCGCTTCTCAAAAACTCGTTGCCAGGCCTATAGACTGATCCGATCCGACTAAACTTTATGATTTGATTATATTTGGTCATATATATATATATATATTCATTGTCCTTTCAGGGAGAAAAGTACGGCTTATCTAGCAGAATGTAGGACCTACCAGCTGTTATCCAGTAGATGTTGTCGAAGGTTAAAGTAACTAACTAGATAGTGCTCAAGTTGTTATCGAGTGTGCTAGTACACACCGAAATACTGAATCAATATCCACATACTACTTTTCATTGCAGGTCCCCTTTTGCAACATATTGCAGATTTATATTAGATTAAGTGTAGTGTATGTCGGCTTAGTCTATCATGATCCATCCATCACACCACTGAGACTTTAGATGATTGAGCGAGAAGCACCTTTCCTGGTAGCTGCCGACTCTTTCACCGGTACGCCAAATTCTGCTCGTCTCGTGCAAGCAAAAGAAAACATGGCTATTGCCTCTAGCCAGAGCACAGCACCACAAGATCCTCACATATACAATGGTCCATCAAGATCTCCCATATCCAAGCTTCCCCAGCTTGCATAAAAAAAAAGGAACCAGGCAGATTATCGCTACAAGATGATATCGATGCGATGCTCATATGAAGTTTTTTCTAACCGTACAATGAGATAGATGTCAGTGAATCGCAAAAATCAAAATGCTGATAGTTTAGTTGATGAGAGCCCCGATACCAGAGTCGAAGGTCTTTTTGGAACGCCAAAGGCTCTTCTTTTTTTCTCTTTTTGCTTTCATAGCAGCCCACCCTTCATCGTCATCGTCCTCGTCGTCCTTAGCGACCGAGGGTACTATGGATTCAGCGTGAAGATTAGAGGGGGGACGTGGAATAGCCCCCATGGTAGAAGTTCGACCAGACTGCTCGAAACCGACACTGGAGACGGGACGATAACGACCGGGTAGCCCAATGTTACTTCGCTCTGAGGGTGCGATGGAGGGAGCGTAACCCCCACCCTGAATGTGAATCGAAGGGCCAAAATTTGGCTGCGGAGTTTGTTGAACCCACGAAGCTGAGCTCGGTTGCACCATGCTCATGGTCCGCATCTGTGGTCCTCCTTGTGGCACATCTAAACTTGATCCCATAACACCGTTCATAGGTGCGCCAATGAACGAGGCGCGTGATGCATCCCCACCCATCATCGAATTGCGTGACAAGTCTCCTCCTAAGAACGAGTTACGCGACATGTCTCCGAATTGCCCGACAGATTGGCTCGGCATGTGTCCCATAGGTCGCGGTGGCGCTTGGGTTTGGGCGGTATTGTGTGAAGCCATCATCTGCATGAATTGCATTTGCATTTGCATGAACTGAGTCATTTGTTGGTTCATCTGAAGCTGTGCCTGGTCGCCAGGTGTGAGCATTGGTGCCTGCGTTGGTTGCATGCCCATTGGATACATCATTTGCGGCGGGATCCCGTTAATAGGATCGAATCCTGGGTTCATTTGGAACTGAGATATGCTGTTTTGGGCGTTATCGACGGCGGGACTGCCTCTTCTAAGAGCCCTGGCCCTTTCTTCATTGGCGATAACACCTACCAACCCACCAGTTGGAAGCGGCCTAGACGGAGCCGGTGCACCACCTGCAAAAGCAATAGACTCTCGAGGGGCTTGGTTAATGAGGCCGGCTCCAAGGTATGGATCCTGTGGCAATTTTCGAGCGAAAGGTGGAAGTCGACCACCTGATGCGCCTCCTGGACCACTATCGCCGGCAACAGAAGTTGCACCAGCGTTAGCATGCTGCTGCATTGAGGCTCTTAGATTTGGCTGGGACCCCATCGTACTGAGACGAGTCGGTGGCCGATTCTTATTTGGGAACCCGTGTGCCGCGAGTATGGCAAGCGGCACCTCTTCATCTTCTTCAGAACCATCAGACGGCGGCGTGGGTGTATTCCCATTATTCACACCATGGCTGAGAGGGAGGTTGGGAGTGCTTAACGAAGTAGACATGGCCGGTCGTGGAGTAGAATTTGAAGATTCACCGGTAACTTTCATCATCTGTTGTCGGTATACCGACAAATGCGCCTCTTGCTTTCGTCGTTGCTTTTGTAGCTGCTTGGACTTCTCCAGCTCATCATCCTCGTCATCATCATAATTGATCTCTTCGTCTTCCTTATCTGATTCATTAGAGCCTATCAAACCGAGCTTTTCTTCCTTGGCTTTATTTTGACGGTACTTCTCAAATTCCTGAGGAGTCATGACCTTATTGCTTTGGGTTTGACGCGAATTTGAGCTACCACCAATCCGTGGAGCGACCCGTGGGGGTCGTCCAAACGATTTGTCAAAAATGTTGTCGTCACTCGGATCTGCATCATATTGTATCTTGGAGTAAGACCCGTTTGAACCTGAGTTAACAGTGGGACTGGCGCGAGTGCGATCGGCTGCACTGCTCGACAGAAATTTGGAAGCCACCGTCAGATCACTCAATAAAGTCGTATCTTCAGTGTCTTCCTCTGAAGCACGGCGATCAGGAGATCCACTACTCGGCTTCACCATATTCGTGATTGGGGGTGGAGGTGCGACTGGCTCTTTGTTAACAGGAGATGAATACATCCGTCCAGATCCAAGAAGTCCTTCATTCGAGTGCTGACTGTTCCATGATTTTGGTGGAGGCTCTACAGAGGCAGAATGATCAAAATGGAGAGGCGAAGGTTGATTAGGCTTGCTATTTGTCGTATCGCGTTCTTTTAGAGTTGCCACGCTGGACCGTTTGTCGAATTTGTTCAACATAGTACTACCCCATTCACCACCAAGATCCAGTTTGAAATCGGCGTCTTCGAGCTTCGGAGGCGTGGCACTGGTTACCGTAGAGGCAGTCGCAGCTCGAGAACGCTGGTTTGGTGTCTCCGGTGTCCTTTGTTCGGGCATAGGAGGAGCAGGTTCTTCCGAAGGTATCGGCGGTAGAGTATGTTTTTTGTTGCCTCCAAATGAGAATGTTCTACTAGCTTGTTTGAGGAAGCCAGAGCTTTTATGGACAGGAGGGACAGGCGGGATAGCATCAAAGTTATCAGCTAAAGACAGCGGTTTTCTATTACCCGGACTGCGCCATTCTTCCTGGGGAGTATATTCAGACGAGGAGGGAGTCATCGATACATTACTATGACGGGATGAGTTGTCGGACCCTGTTTTGGTGGTATTGGAGCTGCCACTGCCACTGGGAAAAAATCAGCAAAATTGCTCAGCACTAACATCAGCCACGTCTAGCCTCATCTGGAACATGGCTGCAATCATGAAAGCTTGGCTGGGCTTTGAGCGGCAGTCAGCGCAGCCTGATGGTTGCTATTATCCGTATACCGTTGTACTATATCAACTTGTACACGAATAAAGGCTACAGAGGATGGTTGTGGAGCAACTATAGGCTTTGACATGGAGGCTCAGGGATAACACGTACCGACTGCTATTCAAGCCTGCAAAAAGATTGTCCTCCATAGATATATCGTGAACAGTTGATTTGGTTGCACCGCCCGCCGTCCTACTGAGTCTCACACCACCATCAAAGTTTTTAACATTGCCGCTGTTTGGTCTTTCCAGCACCCGAAAAGAAGGTTCTGCTACCGATCCATTTTGATCATCGGCTGCGGTTGATTTCCGCCGAAAGTTGACTGGAAATCTAGGCATAAAGAACGGCTCGGTTTCAAAGAATTGGTATTACCACGAGCCCATAAATACCGGCAGGTAGTCGGCGCGGGTAATAATCGTCCGAAGGCTCGCTCGGGCGGATAGCTGTGGAGTAGGAGACGGGTGTACGGAGAGGCGTACTGAATCTTGATACTTTCAAGAAGGCCTCGACTAGGAACGTTTAGAGTCTGGAAACCAGAACGCTACGCGGAAAACTGCATACTGAGTGATTAGCCGTGGTCCTCCCATGTAGCGCCCGCGGCCTTGGAGATGAGCGTGAAAGATGCAATATGCCTAGGTTGATGACCATCCGAGGCGAATGAGGCGAATATGATGTAAAGCGAGGGGAAAGTGACCGTCCACAAGTCATAGGGCGCACAAGCTGTGCACAGAGAACCATATACAGTGGACTACGCTCATGTCTCGCAGCCTGAGTAATACAGTCCAGAGCATCCAATACTTAGAGCTGGGTACGCAAACTACACCAGAGGCGGTCCAGAGGCGGTCCAGGGTACAGGCAGAGAAATAAAAGGTCAAGACCGACATATAGGAAACTTCTCACTTACATGCCTAGGACACGGGAAGCGTAGCAGGAGTGATTCGTCAGGGCGAGTGAGTTCGGCGTATATACGTAGGCGGAAAGATTGGTTTATCAATATTAATGAATGTCAAATACTCGACGCGGTGGGCAAATAGAGAATCGACTGGTTGATCAAGTACGGATGGGCTGACTGGTGCGTCGTACGTATGGTTGTAGGCTGTATGAGTACGACAGCAATCCGAGGATACCAAACAAGAGCGTCGTTTAATTAGGTACTAAAAGGCTTTGAAGGTTTGACCAAGGTCGGCGAGACAACCAGCGAAATGGCTCTGCGAAACAAGCAAAAAGGGGGACGATCGTCGCCTAGGACAGGCTACAGTATATTGAACCAGAAGGAAATAAGAACAATAATTATATGCAGTATTCTGTAGAACGAGGGCAAAGAGAGATTAGGATTGCAGCAAGGCAACTAAAAATTCGGTAACGCTTGAACCAGGCTCAGCAACAACGGTCAGAACATGCGGTTGAGAGATGCTGAAAAGGACAAGGAGATCGGGAATGAAGGCGGAAGGTTTTGGGGGTGGGAAATGGGCTTGTTGTTAGCTAGGTAGAGACAAGCGATCGAATGACTTAGTGGCGGCTAGGTGAAATGCGCTACGGCAGGGCAACAGTGCCTAGAAATGCACTCGGAGTTTATGCCATACTTGCTACTTTGAGGCATGCGGCACAGTGTACACCGCCAAAAGCGCCCCCCAGCGGGCACTGTAGTGTCTGCTGTGGTAGAACTTCGGCGCTGTGCACTATAAGGATCCGGATTTCACCATCGTCTTTCAAGCATAATGTGTTACCCACTGTACACCAAGTATATGGGTCATGTCTAGTTGGAACCTGCTCTCAAGCCTCAGAATAAAACAAGTAGCGTACTACAACTTAAGGTAGGACAATATCGAAGAAAGGTGCCTAACGTACCTACATGTAAGTAACAAAACGCGCAGTTGTTAGGCACTTACGTATCTACTTTATTTTTTACTGCCATGCTTCGCCTCTTCTTTTCCTCTTTCAGCATTGACCCTGGCCCGGCTCTCTTCACAAATCAAAGCAAAGCATGCTAGCACGCGCTTACAGTACCTGGCGAGCCTGGATACACCTACTTATATGTACATATTTAGTACAGGTGTCCACATGTCCTTCGTGCTTGTCCTCTTCTAAGAGGCTCTACACTACTGCTAACACGCCAGGGGAGCCGAGGAGCCAGGATAGGCCTCCACGGCAAAACAGGATTCTGAACCGATATGCATATTTGTTTTACGATCTCAGGAATCGACGTCTCCCCCCATCGCTATCATCCTGCTTTCAAATTCAGACAAAGGAAAGGATACTTGTACCAACATAGTTAGCGGCTCTCTTTTCTCACGCCGAGATGAGATAAATGCGGCACGGGATTGCTCATGGTACAACGCGCCCGTACTGCTGGTGTCTTGACAGTTCTGGCACAATTTGACTTACTTGGATCTAGGGTTATCGATGCTAGGGACAGGTGCTAGGACAGGGAAGGCTAGTAAAGATGCTGAAATCGGCGAAGCTGTGCAGGATGCTCGGGGGTATCAAGTGGCTTTAGGCATAGCTTACTCAGTGGCGCACCTGCATATTTAAGATGGCAATCCGTACTGTCTGAGACTGTCTTGGTCATGGTACCACAATAGTATGCTGCGTAGGACAGTTGTCGGTTGTTTCTTGTACCGAGCCTGACTTCGAGACAGAAAATAAGGAGATACGGGACAATGGATATACCGTACCTACCTCGCCATCAAAAGGTTCCGTGCTTTACGCGGAAACGTGTCTTAAATTTTTATTTATTGGGTTTCATCAAGTCTTTGGTAGAGTGGTCGAGTCTATACCAGTGTTATGGTATCGTCCGATAACGAAAATCCGTGGTCAGTAGTATATATCTTATACGTCAGGATCGACAGGAGACGTAGAACTCGTTTACATGGCCCAGTGTTTTTTGCTGCATCAGTAACATTCACGCCTGAGGCTCATGACTAATCTGCGACTGGCCATATGTACATGATAAAGTAAGTAGTGCATAAACCAGTCAATCAGTCATGTCACTCAGTCACTATATATTGTAGGTGGACAATGATTGACTGGATGTACAGTGTACCTAACATGAATGAGATCAGAAGAGACGACCCGCTGATGATAGGTTTACGGATGACAACACGATTCTGAAGAATAAAAATAAAAATAAAAATAGTGTAGAGCCTTACTACCAAGATTGTGGGTCTTCGTCTTGGTATACCTACTATAGGTTATACACACTACGTAACGTATATGATGTTGTACGATATACTAGGTAGGAGGTCTATATGTGATGAGACACATGACCACGCACGACGCAAGATGTCTGCTGTGTATCGGTTCTGGCGACTATTGTATACGCAGTTCATGGGTAGATTTTATTTCCACCTAGACGTGTGCAGTTTTTTCAGTGGAGGTAATGTACAGTAGAAGGTATAAACCCATCTTACAGTATATGGATTGTACATACATTCTTCCAAAAAAAGGCATCTGTTGCTGGTGCTTCTAGAACGTGGCCTGCGGGTTAACTCCCCAGAGTAGATACTTGGGTAGCGATCAAAAATGCCAAATCATATGAAGATGACTGATACCTGAGCGCTGTCATGCGATGCGACTTTAGGAGGTAGTGCAAAAGTCTGCAAAAGCCAAAAGTCAAATACCCATCAACAACTTAACCTTTCCTCATCTGATCTGATCCATCTGATACTTAGTTTTGCTGTGGTAGGAAGAGAGACTGAGAAGGGGAAAAAAAAAAAAAAGGTCGTTGCTCTCCGTGAGCCATGTACAGTGACTGCTAGGCGTGTTAGGCTAGGCTAGTGCATCCATGGCTTTAGCGTGTAGATCTTACGTTCGTATTGAAATTCGTAGTCGTGGCACCTCAGCCAATCAATCCATTAGCAGCTGAAAGCTGCTTAAGCTTTTCTTTTTTGAGCAAAATACGCATCTCCAGTTATCCGCCCTACGAATCACGCTACTAGTCATGCTTGGCTCGGCGCCAGGTTCATTGCGCGTTTGTGTTTCGATTTCAATATAAATTCCGAATGCCCGGAAGCTGAAGGTGCGGTGCCACCGACGAATGTATTGTCCACGCATCTCATCTCATCTCACCATCGGCCTACCAAGTCTTGCCATCTCGTCACATTACATAGTCAATGAAGAGGTATGTACTAGGTAGGTATATGTGTGTAGAGTGTGCCTTCGGCCTCTGGCTGGATATATCACCCGGTAAAGCACGCCATGTGATCCTGGTTGGTGCAAACGCGTTGCGACCTTGGTTGACTTGAACACGAAACCAATACTGCTGGAGCATAAGAAGCTATCTATGGCTAGAATCAATAGCTATGGAAGCGCAAATGAGCCATGCGGTAAAATCGATCGGTGTATGTACCAATTTCCTACACATTCTATCAACAGAATACCTACATGGTTGCGGGCGGTGTTCTTGTCAGCCCTGTTTAGGGGCTAGTTTTCATCCGGCCTCTCCGGTTTGCGGTAGCTCTCTATAACGCCATCATGTGTATAAGTAGGACCAATAGCCGAATTCTCCGAACATACCTGGTCAGTGTATATATATCATGGATATATGTAGGTACAGTACGTAGTAGGTACTGTAGGCACTCAGTTGATCGGCATAATTATTATAATTTGTGGTCTCTTCCTGCTGCAAAGAAAGGGCAATTCAATGAACTGGACCATGCACGCAACAAAAAGTCCACATGCAACTTTGTACTTGAAGTTTCAGCTTGATTGATCGTACTACCCTGAGAAATGATTAAACGCGCTCGCCTGGGTGGTGAATACGCAAGCAACGTCACAGCCGAAGTCTGAGACAAGTAGGTATAACCATGGTTATTACCTACTTCAGGTACCTACTGTACTGGATACATCTCAATGTACAGGGTTAAATAATTATGGCTTTATCAGCAATGGCGATTTGTTTCCGCTGGTTCGAATCATATACTCATTACACATGGTCAAAGCTCTACCAGTCTGATCAATTAGCTTTCATGTCGCATGCATTTTAATTCTGGTAACCGAAGTGCGCATCATGATGCTTTTTCATGCTCGTCGCAGAGTTTACCCGGTACTCGTCTCCTACCTACCTGGGTAGGCACTTACATACCTGTAAAATATCATTCACAGCTCTGGATATTCCCCCACTTATTCACATGCAAATAGCTACCGATACCTACCCTGGAGCATTTATCTGACAACCATAAAATACAATTACCTACTTGGGTATCTACTCAAGGTGCCGTCATGGTATCGGTATGCTATTTGGCGTGGGATTGCTATCCAGGCTACCGGTACATTGTAGAGCACCTAAGGTAAATTTTAGAAATCGCTGGTACATAAACCAGGCCCTAAGGATGCGGCGAATAGTATCTCGTAGGGCACTATTTAGAGACAAGTAGTCCTTTACCGGAGGCACTTGTCGCGCACGCGTCCATTTCCCCGCCATGATTTTTTAAAGCTAAGACATTTATTTTCCCTCCACATATTCACAACTGCGACGACGGAGAACGTGATGTCGACGTCCTCCACGCTTCGCGATTGGTGAGTTAGGTACGCATTACCTAACAGAACTCCGCCTCTTGTCCAAAAAAATATAAAAAAAAAATTAAATAACAAAAGGCGTGAGAACGCTCACTTGGGCAGCCCAACCGTCTCTCCAGCCTAGCCCCGCCATAAAGCTTCTATCCTTCCCGGCGCCGGACGATGGCCGAATACAAGGCCAGAATTAGCTGCCTTGCCTCGGGCAATGGTAGCAACCTACAAGCAGTACGCATCCCAATTGATCCTTTTGATGCGCGGATTTTCTGCTGTACACTCCAAACCCCCAAGAAGCCCTGCCTATGTTTCCTGCAAGCTGTGCGTTCTAACCTGCATATTCTTATAGCTTATCGATGCTTGCGCTTCTGGCACTATCGCAGGCACCATCATCAAAGTCACCGTCAACAGAAAAGATGCCTATGCGGTGAAGCGAGCCGAGAGTGCCCAGCCCCCGATCCCCACCGACTACTTCAACCTCGTCAAGCATGGCTTTCTTGCGGCGGGAGAGAAAGACCCCGAGAAGGTGAAGGAGGCTCGTTTCACTTACGACACAGCACTGGCAGAGAGAATCCTGGCGGACAAGCCAGATTTAATAGTGCTGGCTGGCTGGATGCATGGTCAGTAGCATTGCGCTCCCTCCCCCCCTCTCCGCGACATCAGTGTCGGCAGGATATAGACGTTGCAAGACTACATCGAATATACCGCTGGTGTACTATGAGTTATTAGAGCTAATATAGCATGCTATAGTCATGAGCACCGGGTTTCTTAACCCCGTAACTGCCGCCGGCGTTCCGATAATAAACTTACATCCAGCACTGCCAGGTAAGCTTGCGCTTGACCCGGGATATGTTCCACTTTCTAATCATCTTGTTCTTAGGCAAGTACGATGGCGCGGGAGCGGTATGTTCGCAAAGTCCCTCATCACTCTTTCTCATAATATGGAACAGAATATTGCTGTGCCAACCTATTTTCCCTATGTTCAGAGGCCACACTGCCTCGACCGCAAAGCACGATTAGCTGACACCTTGGGTTTGTAGATCAAGCGAGCATACGACGACTTCAAAGCTGGAAAACTTGAGAATGGTATCACGGGAATTATGATACACTACGTGGTGGAGGAAGTCGATCGTGGCGCTCCTGTTTTAACGCAGGAAATTCAAATCCAAGACGGAGAGAGTCTAGAGGATCTCGAGAAAAGGATACATGAATATGAGCATGACCTGATCGTGAAGGCTACTGCGTTGCTCGCACAGAAGATCGTCGCTTCGAGGAGGTCCACCACAAGCTGATCAGGAATCGCCAGAACGTGCGATCTAAAGAAGCTGCGCTTCGATGTGACACCTATCTGGAAACCATTTGCCGCTTGGAGCGAAGATACTACAGGAATATGTCGGCACGCTGGCGCATTGAGTTTCCAATTTCACCCAGGTAGTATCACCCGACGTAGAGGCGGTAAATCGTCACTTTGAAACGAGAGATCCAGTCCAGCGGGAGGTTGAGACTCGTATATACCTCCTTCGCGCAGTATCTCCTCCATCTGGGATGCATTGCGAATGATCTTTTACCTTGTTGACGCGAAGCAACCCTACGCCCGGCTCCAGAATGTATCTGCAAGGCGCTAAACCGTCAGTAGCCTACGAATGATTTCTAGTACCCAGTTGAGTCGGTTCTCGAATGGAGAAGTAACTGTAAATGGATTTTTTTGCGGCATTCCTGTACTCGAAGGATACAACACATTCAAACCATGCACTCCCGGTTCCTTGTCTACCTATGTGTGCCCTGGCAGGAATAAATGGATAAGGATTTGAATTAAGGCAGCAACTAGCCGCAGTTAACACCAGCGATTGGAGTTCGATGATAGCATACAACTATCCCGGATGAAATATCAATCGCGGTGATACTTTACACATAACCCGATTTTTCGAGCAACCCTTCAACTGTATCATGACACGTATTGAAGATAATGTAGTTTGCTCGGAAATCTATAACCTTAACGCTCTACAGGGACTCTCGAATTCATACCCATGACGACGAGACACCTCCCAAACAGCAGGTCTAATCAACTTTTATGGCTCATCAACGCCGCGCAGTCATTGCCGTCGGGATAACTTTAAAAGCTAAATTACTGGTACGGATGGTATCGCAATAACATAAACAGACGTGCATCTTTCGTTCACGGCGGGCAGCGAAAACAAAACAGTAAGCGCGCAACGACGTTAAACAAGGCATGGAAACAGATTCCAACGGCGATAACAGGTTCGGAAGTTCCTTGAACAGGAATGTTCTGTGTATTGGTTTATCCAGTAAGTTTGAAATCAATGTATCGAATTGGAATCTGTGATAAAAAAAAAAAAATAAAATAAAAAAAAAGAGTCTATAGCCCGGTTGCCGTTATCTGGAATCCTCCTTTCTTATTGTTGATGGCTTCGGCTAATTTGCCCATAGACAAGCAAGGAGTGTTTGAAATAGTCGCCTGGGATATAGATAATCTTTACCTAGACTTACAGACATTACCCCTAAGACAAGCTTTGAAGTTGACATTCAGCGGCGCCGTCCTGTACTACTACACTACTGATGATTTAATACTGTATGCTTCATTGCTTTATTGCCTAAGATTTGGCTAGAATGTCAACTAGGCTTCTTTCCTCTGAGTATGGTAACATGAACGTAACCTAGAGAGCAGCTGCGATGTTGTGCTTATGCTTTGGTTTCTAATTGAGCCAACGCGTACGTCGAACCTACTTCTATGCTTCCTATATAATAATTAATATGGCCAAGGACAATGGACAGGTTCCGAAATCTCTGGATTAAGCTAGGTAGCGCGGTTTAACCCTTTGATTTTATCAGTTTTTTTTTTTTTTTATCCATCTGCTATTTAGCTGTTTATTCGCGTAATTATTTAGTTACATTCTCTCCTTAAAGACAACAAGTTCTTAGACAACCGGTTGAGTACATTATGTCAGGGGATTGAAATAGTGGCTTTGCTATGGGAATATTGTACTTACCCAGTCACACATTACACATATAAATCGGAGGGGGGCCAAGTGTGGTCGGCTTCCGTCTGGCTCATATGACACGTCAAAGCGAGCGGAGATAAATACAATGAACCAGGGTAGAAGACAACTCTTTAAATACTGTGAAAGAAAACATATATAGCTCAGAAAACCCCTTGGCATCTTTGGAGGATATTCGAATCGATCGTGAGCCAAGAAAAGAGCCCTAGGAAGGACAGAAGAAGCCTATCCTAAAAGATCTTCCCCTTTCAAGACGTTCTCGTAGGGCGGTGATGTCAATTTGAGTCCTAAAACTCTGAAGAAGAGCCACGGTGAGAGCACCAACAAGGATCGAGACAGCTATTATACAGTGAGAATAGCAGTTATCATAGGCCCAAACGAGAACAATCACGCGCGAGGCATGGACTCCCGTACGAGACTCGGCTTCTGGAAACGCGCTTTTAACGAAGGCGCTGAGATTCTCAGGCCTCACAAACCTATAGCAGCAAAATTATCTGCCTCCTTTTCGATCATCTGAGGAGGACGTAATGAAATGGCGCCAACAGCTCTGGTTAGAGGTCATTCCCCAGCCTATCACACATGAGCTAGCGTGGCTCTTAGCCTTGTGTCCCTCTGGGTCAGAAAACTACCATCGATAACGATAATAAAATATATATGGACAAGTGAAACTAGACGCACCAGCACCAGCAGCCATGGCACCTACGAAGGCGGTTGCGAGAATCAAGGTGGTACTAACACGTTGGATCACTCGCCCCCATCCCTCTGCTATCAGTTCCTTTGCCTCTCCCTCGGTGTCTTTCTTATGCTCTCCCTTCTCTTCTTGAGCACAGGACTTGATTGCCGACACCACATAAAAGTGCGAACTTATCATCGGCGTTACTCGATTGGGCCAGCCCCTGATCTAAGTGAAAGGGGTCATCATACGTCCGGCTTCGCGACTTGCAATTATATTTGAGCGGCACCAGCATAGTATGAAGGTATCGTCTACTGCAAGGGTCAGTCCTGGCAATCAGAAAAGTGAAGTAAATATTCGTTGGCATGGAACCGAACAATATGTTCAGAGCAGCCAGTTATAGATTTGTTTCTGCCTCCCGTCCTGTAGCCGCCCTCAGGCTCTTCGTCTAACAGTCTCGACCGACTGATCTTAAACTCTAGACTTTCTTAGCCTCATCGGCTAGTGTGGGCCGCCCTTAGCGCTTCTTGCTGATGGGGGACTCCAGCCAAGACAACACTGGTCTTCTCTGCCAGTGGCATCTAGGCTATTATCACAACCATCAGCATCATGGTCCTGTTTGTGCTTTTATACAATGTCGTACCTACTCCCTATTTAAATCAAGGTCAGCATCAAATACTGTCTCTTATTTTGCGTCTTGGGTAGTCCCTAAGTTAGACAGAACGATCACAGTCAACAGAATGGCGGCAACGGATCGTCAGAGTTGTGCGTTGAGGTGTCAGAGACTAGGGTCAGCATTATAATGCACAGCATCGCCGATTGAATGCAGTTTTTGGCTCACTCAGTGTCTGGTTGCGGAGATCCACTCCTACGCAAGAAAGATACACCGCCATTGATGATAGAAAAACAAGATGCGTAACTACTTTTCGAGCAGTCCATAAATCCCTATGGAAAACATGGCTTTCGTAGAATTTTCATGACGAAATTCCAACCGACTTTCTACCCATGCTACAGCCGATGATTTTCAGGAACAGGCAGTTAGCCGACGTCGGTGTGTTCCAATAGCGTCGCATTAGAGCAAGCTGTTCTATCTAGACTACTGTAGGTACTGGCTTGCACTAGCTAGCGCGTGAGGGAAGATATTTCTAAGTGACGTCATAACCTTATGTCTACTAAGTAAAGGATGCCCCGCGCATGTGCAAGAGTGCAAGAACGCTCGCTGCCGACAGAAAGGGTCTACATGATTGGCCAAGGCGTTCGCCTCCAAGGGGGGTCATCGTTGCATGCCGCGTGATGTTGGGCGCAATGGAAGTTGCATGGGAAGTTGCATGGGACGCTGCATTGCTTCCTGCCTGTCACCGTTGCGGCACCATTGCTTCCTGCAGATGACAGGAATCTTAGTGCTCTGGGCCAATGCAGCAACGCTGAAGCTCGACCTGCATTAATTAACCTCCTCATCCACCGGGCTGCGACTATACTAATAACATCCATCCCTTGATGAGTATGCCCTGACGAGTGCGCGCATATTATCTTCCGGCCAACGCGCTACCACTAGCTACGCTACCTACCTAGTCCAAGCCTCCGAGCTACTGACGGATTGGCCCAGGGTATTTCCAAGGCCGTGTACAACTAGCGGGAGTCCCAACCGCCGTTGAACAATATCGTCAGTTCGCCAGCTTCCCTCAACTTCCCCTGGGCACCTCATACCTATTTAGACCTAGGCTCATGTAGTCTCTATTATATGATTCCATACCTCCCCGTATTTAAGCCATATGCTGAGATCGCCCTTTTCTCCCTCTCATCTCAGCTGTGCTGCTTCCTTGCCGACTCCTAATAGGTTCTTTGGCTGTTCATATTGGGCGATTACATCCTTCGTCGACACCAATGTTCGCCTAGTTCCCACAAGTGCTCCTCTCGTGTCCCTCGACATTCGAGTGCGTTCAGTAAACCATGGCTCCCTCCACCGTGACCTCAAACGAGGTCTATCTCCTGCCTCTCAAAGATGATGGCGCTCCTGATGTACAAGGCGAATACATATACCTAGCTCCCACATCAAACGACCCAATAACCATAAGATTTACTATCGAGGGCACCTCTTCGATATGTCGAAATGGAAGCCTTTGGGTCAACATCCCGGAGAAAGGATCTGATTTCCACCGGGATCGATTCACCGAGTATAAGTATGTGCTCTTAAGTGGAGGGTCTCTTAGTTGCCTGCCAGTATGCTAAATTACCAACTTAGACTTCTTCCTGACTTTAATCGGAATATTGAGATTTCTATTCCCATATACGAAGCCGGCGCCTTTGCCTTCTACACCACTTATGCCGAGCTCCCAGATCTCTCAAGCACCCTCGACCCTACCAAGACCCCGCCACCGGCAAAGAAAACACCACTGTACTATATCGATGTTGCTCCACGCTTATCGCTTGACGGCCGGCCTCTACCTTTGCCCGCGTTGTCTATTTTCTCTGTCATCAGTAAATTCATGGGCAAATACCCGTCCAGTTGGGAAAAGCATCTGCGTGGTATCAGCGGCCGTGGATACAATATGATACACTTTACACCCCTCCAGATACGGGGTGCTTCAAACTCTCCTTATAGTTTGTACGATCAACTGGGCTGGGATCCAGAGTGTTTTCCCCGTGGGGAAGAAGACGTGCAGCGGATGGTCAACAGCTTGGAGCAAAACCACTCTCTGCTCAGTCTGACTGATATAGTCCTCAACCATACTGCTCACAACAGCAAGTGGCTTCTTGAGCATCCAGAAGCTGGTTATAACCTGACGACAGCCCCATGGCTAGAGTCCGCCTACATCCTTGACACTCAGTTGTTGAAATTCGGATTCCAACTCGTAGAACTAGGATATCCCAATGAGTTGAAATCCGTTGATGACCTCGTCAAAATCATGGATGGCATTAAGAAACACGTTGTTGCGGAAATTCGCCTATGGGAATATTATGCGTTGGACGTGGACAGGGATGCCGATGCAGCTATTGAATCTTGGGCGGGCGGTATAAACGAAGGAGACGTGGGTCATCTAAAAGATGCCAGTCTTGAGGACCAGGCCAAGTACATATTTGAGAAAGGGTTACTGGGAAATGATAGGCTTGGTGAGCGGTTTCGCCGCCATATCGACCCTGGCGTCTTAGGTTCATTGATAACCACCTTATTTGGGAAATACCGAGGCGAGGCCGACGAAACTACCATTCGCACCAAAGCTGTACAGATTCTCGATGCTGTCAACGTTCGGTTTTACGATGAATACGACAAGGAGATAGCAGACATTCTCCAACAGCTGTTCAACCGGATAAAGTACGTCCGCCTCGACGAGCACGGGCCCAAACTAGGAGTTATCGACCACGAAAACCCTCTAATCGAGTCATATTTCACCCGTCTCGACAAATCGCAAGCTTCAGACAAGCTCAAAACCGAAGACCTGGTTCTTGTAAACAATGGCTGGGTATGGGCTGGGAATGCACTGGTGGACAATGCTGGCCCACAATCACGGGTCTACCTGCGTAGGGAAGTGATTGTATGGGGGGACTGTGTTAAGCTCCGGTACGGGAACGGTCCCGAAGATAGCCCTTGGCTCTGGGACTACATGACCAAATATGCTCGAATGCTGGCGAAATATTTTGCTGGGTTCAGAATCGACAATTGTCACTCGACCCCTTTGCACGTTGCTGAGCATATCCTGGACGAAGCTCGTCGTGTTCGGCCTAACTTGTACGTGGTGGCTGAGCTTTTTACAGGATCTGAAGAGATGGACTACGTATTCGTGAAGAGACTCGGACTTAGCTCGTTGATAAGAGAAGCTATGCAAGCGTGGAGCACAGCCGAAATGAGCAGACTGGTGCACCGTCATGGTGGCCGTCCAATTGGCAGTTTCGAGCTTGATGAGGCACCAAAGGGAGCACCTGGAAGTGCGCCTGGTAGTCCTAATCCTACAAGCAATGGAGTCATCACGCGCGAGAGAGTGCGCAGGATCAAGCCCGCTCCAGTCCAAGCTCTCTTCATGGACTGCACCCACGATAATGAAGTGCCCGCCCAAAAGAGAGATGCTCGAGATACACTACCAAATGCGGCACTAGTGTGTATGTGCGCCAGTGCTGCGGGAAGTGTCATGGGCTATGATGAGATATATCCTAAGCTCATTGACCTAGTTGGCGAGACTAGGCTCTATACCTCTGAGTCATCTTCAGCCAAGGAGATTGTAACTGGCAGTGGTGAAGGCGGAATTGGTGGCGTCAGGAAACTGTTGAATCAAATCCATACGTTGATGGGCAAAGATGGCTATGACGAAACACACATTCATCATGAAGACCAGTATATTACAGTTCACAGGGTACACCCCGAGTCGAGGAAAGGTTATTTCTTGATTGCCCATACTGCCTACCCCGGATATGGCAATGGTAATGGCGCATTCAGCTCCGTCAACTTGACTGGTACAAAGGCACGTCACTTGGGAAGCTGGATGCTTGAAGTTGACGCAAGTGACGAAACCAGAAAAGACGTCGAGGGCGATAAGGCGTACCTTAGGGGCCTCCCAAGTCGCGTAGTTGACGTCCCCGGGATTCGTATGGAAGTCAAAGGTGATAATACTGTCATTACTGTTCGCGACAAGTTTCCACCTGGAAGTATTGCATTATTTGAAACATGGATCCCAACTGCGGAACACTCCGCTGGTCTTGACAATTATGTCACATCAGGAGCAAAGGCGGCAATGTCCGAAATGGACTTGGTGGATCTGAATTTCCTCTTGTATCGATGCGAAGCAGAAGAACGAGACGGTAGTGAAGGCAAAGATGGTGTATATGAAATTCCCAATTACGGAAAGATTGTATACGCTGGTCTCCAGGGTTGGTGGAGTCTTTTGAAGGATATCATTAAAGACAACAACCTGGCACACCCTTTATGTCAGAACCTCAGAGACGGCCTCTGGGCTATGGACTACACAATTGGGCGCTTAGAAAGAATCTCGCAACGACCAGAGTTTTCTGGCCTAGCAAAGCCAACTGAGTGGCTCAAGGAACGGTTTAATGCTATAAGAGGCATTCCAAGCTTTCTTGTCCCGCGTTATTTCGCATTGATAATCAGGACCGCTTATACAGCCGCCTGGGCAAGGGGGCTTGAGCTGATGAGTGATCATGTACAAAACGGCCAGTGGTTTCTCCAAAGCCTTGGCATGGTTAGCGTACAGCAGACAGGAATCGTCAAGTCGGCATCACTATGGCCGAAGAAGCTTGTTCCTTCACTGGCCGCCGGACTTCCTCATTTTGCTGTCGAATGGGCTCGTTGCTGGGGACGTGATGTCTTCATCTCTCTTCGCGGGCTTTACATCGCGACTGGACGCTATGACGAGGCTGCGGAGCATATTTTCGCGTTTGCCAGTGTCCTCAAACATGGCATGATTCCCAATCTCCTCAGCAGCGGGAATCTCCCACGATACAACAGCCGCGATTCTATCTGGTTCTTCTTGCAGTGTATACAGGACTATACTCGATATGCACCAGATGGGATGAATCTGTTAACGAAGGAAGTCAAACGGAGATTTCTGCCTTATGACGATACATGGTTTGCTTCCGATGACCCAAGGGCTTACTCTACTACGAGCTCGGTCCAAGACATCATTCAAGAAGCTTTACAGCGACATGCATCCGGTATGAAATTCCGTGAGGCCAATGCTGGCCCTAGTATCGACATGCAGATGCGAGACGAGGGCTTTAACATTGAAATCAATGTGGATTGGTCTAATGGGATTATATTTGGAGGCAACCAGTTCAACTGTGGTACTTGGATGGATAAAATGGGTGAGAGTGAACGTGCCGGTTCGAAGGGTGTTCCGGGCACTCCTCGTGACGGAGCGGCCATTGAAATCACCGGTCTCCTTTACAGTACTCTAAGATGGCTCGCCAAATTGAGTTCAGAGGGGAAGTACCCGTACCAAGGTGTCAAAAAACCCGATGGTACCGAGATAACCTTCTCAGCCTGGGCTAACCTATTGAAATCGAGCTTTGAGTACAGCTACTACGTACCTGGCAACCCATCCGACGATAGCCAATATGCCATAAACTCGAAGATTGTGAACAGGCGTGGTATCTATAAAGATCTTTTCCGCTCCGGTAAAGAGTATGAGGATTATCAGTTGCGTCCGAACTTTGCGATCGCCATGACCGTTGCTCCCGACCTCTTCGACCCAGATCATGCGATGGATGCTCTTGTCCTCGCGGATCGAGTCTTGCGCGGACCTACGGGCATGGCAACACTTGATCCATCGGATCTCAATTATCGCCCGTATTACATCAACAGTGAAGACTCGACCGATTTTGCTACATCGAAAGGTCGTAACTATCATCAAGGACCGGAATGGCTCTGGCCCACTGGTTTCTTTTTGCGTGCTCTTCTTAAATTCGATCTTTCAAGACGCAATACCAAAGAGGGCCGTGTAGAAGCTTTCCAACAAGTTACAAGGCGTCTCAGCGGCTGTAAGGAGATGATAGAGAGTAGTCCATGGGCCGGGTTGACCGAGCTCACACAAAAGGATGGCCAGCATTGCGCAGATTCAAGTCCCACACAGGCATGGAGTGCGGGGTGCCTCATTGACCTGTACATGGACGCTGCTGAGTATGGAATGGCGTAAATTGGAAATATGTTGGAAACATGATTTCGGCGGAAGCGCACAAATTAGCCACGGGGAAATGGAGCTCGTTTAACGGATAGTGCCCGGAGACAAATTAAAACAAAGATGGATACACAACTTAGATCATAATTATGAGTAATAATACAATTGGCTCGGGCTTCAGACAACGTCATGTGTATGTTCATTTCAAGTCAATATACGTTACAAAAAGCAATGTACTCGCTCGGACGTATGGAGTTAACCCTACCTATCTGCTTGTTGGTACTGGAACAATAAAGTTGATGTAGGCAACTTATGTTGATCTTGCCCAATGCTAGGCCAATAATTTTAGGCTTTTAGCATATTGTATGATCAAACTCATAGTATGCTTGTGACTCACCCAAAGTACAGATCTTAACACTAAGAGCCAAAGGGGCTGGGGAACAGGGTAAACGCGCGTTATCCAACTTATTAAATCTTGCTAGAGGTGTCACCTCAGGAAGCCCATCGCCTAGTCCAAAATATGAAGTTATAGGGTTTCAATATTGTCCTTTGAGTTTGTATTTCTAGGTCCGAGGTCTCGAGCGTGCAGAAGCGTCAAAGTAAGGAGGTCCTGGTACACTCGACTCTCATACCCATGTATATCTCTATCTCTCCTTCCTTTCCATCCTTTCCATCCTGAATACAACCATCCATTCTGCTACGTATATACACATTTCCACTCTCATCTACAGGAAGAAATATCTATCTCTTGCGTAAAATCCTCAGCGCAAGCGATATTCAATATCTTGATCGATAGGCAATATATCATCGAGACAGAATATAACATAATAATAGCCATGAAGATATTTACGCTCGTCACAGTCTTCGGCGCCGGCGCTGTTGCCTATACCCATTTACCCCCTGGGTACCCCCGGACCGAGTTCCCCACCATTACTAACGGCGTTGGTGAGTTATAACCATATCATATTCTATTCTACTCTATTCTGTATTCCTCCGCTACATATGCTTAACCCCCTTTTCTTTCCTGGGTCTTCTGGGTATATTAATCTATTCAGCTGTGTATCTGTTTATCTATCTGCCTGTTCGTTCTTTTAGGAGTAGATATGCCATGAACCGTGTAACTGACACACCAGCCGACGCATAGTATGCTCCAGGCGTTCGCTCACGATAAGCTATACCCAAGGCTTGGATTCGACGATCGTGGTCGAGCCACCGCCAAAGACAACAACTCCCACTTACACGCCTCACATTTTCCGCTTCGCCCATGCTAAAACCTCGAAACCGGGCACGACTACACCAACAGGTACAAGTACGCGAACAGGCACACGCCCAAGCATAAGCACGAGAATAAATATTATGGAAGCAGTATACGGGCACAGCCCTAAAAGCATCGCCAATCCCTCGTCATCAACATCAGAAGAAAAGGAAGACGAAGACGAAGAGGAGCAGGAAGAGGAGGAAAAAGGAGATAACCCCAACCCCATCTCCTCCATCAACGGCACGACCGCCGACGATTCCGATTTCGATCCTGGCGAGAACGAAATCCAGGCCCAACACAAGCACCACAACCACCATCACCTGCGGCACAAGCCATTCTTCTGCACAAACGTGCCGCGCGACGAGCACTGGAAGACGAAGATGCCAACCGAGTACATCCCGAACTGGCTGCCGGAGATTGCTACACTGACGGGCGTGCTGAACACGTGGGTGACGGCGACGCATCTAACACATACGTCGACGATATTTTGGACAGACGATAAGGCTCTTCAACCGCCGCCTGAGCCAACGCACAAGCACAAGCACAAGCACGGTCACCATCATCATGATGACCATTATACGCTTCCGACAAGTCTTCACGACCCCTATGGGCCAGCGGGGGAGGGAGCGACGAGTAGCCCAGGAGGAAAGGGGCTGGGTGGTGGTATGAATAACGGCGGCGGGTTGGAGGCGCATGTGGTTCCTCTTCCTACTGTCACCAAGTTTTCTACCATTAGCACTGCTTTCGTAACCGTCACTGTTACAGAAACTATAACTGAGGCTCATAGTCCCAGTTCCTCAGCAGATAGCTGATTCTCCAGCAATACACAAACAGTAAATCCTGCCAGTAGATAATTGGTATTGATGTTTTATATACTATGACTGTTATAGCCATAAAATAGTTTCCATTGATTCATTACATCGTGTCGCCTTTCGTACATTAATCATCGAGCTGAACATGTTATCATTGCTGTATAGCCGTCATATGGATGGTATAAAGCAAAATATGTTATTCACGCAGTAGTATCTTTTAGATACTGTCGCCGAGTGCGGTTTATTCATGGCGCAAAGTTAGATTGATTGCAGATCTAGACTTGGGATGGCCCCCGTTCCAGAATTCTAGACCACGAGGGGGCTAAGTTGCTTGGCAAAGTTTGTTGTACATTCCTGTTATATTTGTACCCTGATGACCGAGTTTCTTACGTGCTGGCGGGATGTTGGTGTTTTCCTTGGTTCCAGTGCCGGTTCGATCAAAGTCTCAATGAGAGCTTTTGCGTCTGTGTATAGCTGCCGCAACAGTAGCGCTTGCTTTGCAGAAGTTCTCATCGGGATAATGGGATTGAACGTTTGTTTTGAATAGGCTGCAAAAACAATCCCTCGATTCTTGGGATGGTTATCAAAGCCACCCCTAGCCCTTGGCTGGCCAAAAGCCGGAGTATATTCGCTATAGAACGGACGGATCCACCCACGTGAGATATCATCAGGGCGCGCATCGACATTTCGATATTCATTCCAATAATCGCAGTTCAATGCAGCAACATGAGTGTCGGTAACGATCTCAAAGGGAGATGGGACTTCGTTTAGACCATATGCAGCTAACAACCGGCCGCTTACCTGCGTTGTCTTTGTTGGCGTAACAAATCTCTCCATTGGTGTCTCATTTGTTGGGCTAGGTGAGGTAGCGGTCGAATCTGAACGACGGCCAGCGTCTACTGGCCATAGACTCAATACATATAAAACAGTAAAGTCGTATTTCCTAGCGAGTTGTGCAGCTCGGAGCGCGCCGAGAGTGTCTCGGGCGTTGGCGGGCGAATAGGTAAGTGTAAGAAGGTGATAGTTAGTTGGTGTGGTAGGTGGAGTAATCTCTTCCTGAACAGGCTTGAATGTAGTTTGTCGTGAAGCTGGAGTTTGTGACAGACGATCCTTCGTACATGAGTTAGGAATGCGCTTCCGGGGAGGTGTTGGTGGGACATATTCATCGCGCGTCGGGGGTTGGCTTTCGGCGATATCATCATCACTCAAAGCATAGAAGTCTTTAAATGTGGGCTCCTTAAGAGTACTGCACTTGGAGATTTTCCATGTTGAAATAGACAGTGTTGATGTACTGGCAGGCCTTCGAAGCCCTGAACGTGGAATACCTTCTCTGTTGGTCTTGAAGCCGCTGCGAGATTTCGGATCTCCTTCTCTACTGCCCCAGGTCTCTCGGGTGCTGTGTGCGCCCTTAGGGTTATTCATATTTCCCGATTGAGAAAGACGCATGAGAGCGGCGCGGGCAGTACTAGGGCGCGACGGCATCAAGCCATTCAAGGACATAGATCGATTGATCGATGGCTTTTGACTGGCTTCGCTAGTGCCTAAAAGCGGCAATCTGTTCATTAATGGCTTTTCAGCAGACAACAAAGACTGTTGTCTTAGGTTTGATGTCAAGTTATGCTCAGAACTCGATGATAGTAATGGAGGATCCGGACAAATTTCCTGGTCTGTTTTATCCGAGGACCTGTCGCTGCCTGGTGATGATCTCAATGGGGCAAAGTTTGGGGAGGGAAGCAATGTAGCCTCTGTATTCTTGACTTCAGGTCCCCATGGGAGATCACTCGGAGACGATTTGAATTCCAGTGGGTTAAACAATAAGGATATATGGGTAGGAGTCCAATCTAGCATTGCTGTGTCTGTGTCAGGGGTAGGTGATGATTGCCCTTGCAATGCATCATTTTTGGTGGAATCCGTCGCGCTACCGATTGGCTGATGATTCCGGAACAGTGAATCTTCGGGGAAGCGAAAGCGCGACGACCGTGGTTTAGTTGGTGAGTGTTTATTGCTTCGTTGTGGAGATGAAATCGAATGATCAGATCGACTAGACCGGTTGATTATGGTAACACTAGAGGCAATCGAGGACCGCTTGTTCAATGCTTCTTGTAAGGTCGGTACGCTCAGAGAGCGACTCATATCACCCTCCGGTCCGTCAATATGGGCGTCTCTAGGCGTCATGTGCATTGATGTAGGCCTAAGGTACGATGGCGAGGGGAACATTGGTGACGTTGGTCGACGATTAGCAAGTATCGTGACATTCTGCTGCTGGTGTGTCGACCTCTGCTTGTCTCGTCTCCTCCGTCTCGACCCTATAAATAATTGTTCCAGTTTTTCGAAACCGTGTGCCATTTCGCATACGTTGGCCGAATATGCTGTATTTGTGCCAGCTCTTCACCCTCAAGTTAGTCTTCAACACCCTGTAAAAGTGCTGTGAGTACAACGACACATACCGGAGTATCAGTGAAAATACTAAACCACCTGATGACGGATCAAAAGGTAAGAAGATACGGTCTGCTGAGATTAAGCAAAGATCGGTCGAAGTTTCGTGACTATGATTTGTAGCCAGACATTGACCTGGGACGTTGGTAGGTGATAGGTGATACCAGTAGGGCTGTCTCTCTGTCTGAGTGACTTGGGCTGCCAGTGCTTAGCGAAGGGATACAAGTAATATAAGTGATATGAACAGGCAGTACAAATAATCAGAAAGGCGCGGAAGTAGCCTACACAGACCAAAACGCCGAGTTGTGCTCGATGGTACAGATGGCACAAGACGAGAGGGCTCAAGGGATCGAGGGGATGCTCCCCAGGGTGGTTATAACAGAGTCGATGAGGGGGGTTGATGTCCCTTGATGCCCTCCGTCTCTACGCTAGAGGAGACTACGGCACCAGAGGAGATGCAGGTAATGTGCTATGATTTAGAAGAGGATGGTGTGTCTCGGAAGTGTCTGGAACGATATCACATAGGTCTTGGGTGACATGGACAGTGGCGTCTGGGGTTGCCGATTCCTGGCGGTGGCTTCAAGGGCTGGTGGAAACGGGGTCTGGCTACTCGCATGGACAGACAACCGGCCATGCAAAAATTCGAGGGGGGGTCGGTGGCTGGCGGAAAACAGTACGGGTGGGAATTAAACAGAGATTAAATGAGAGTCCAACCGTTTTGTAGGATGGGGGGTATAACAATATGAGTATGTCTGGGACTAAGACGAGACAACCCAGGTCGAGGAGACTAGCCTGCAGCACATAACGACGGCTAATGGATCTAAAGGGAGCGCTTGCATTTCTTTTTTTCTTCTTCTCCCCTCTTTGCCAGAATGAGCAGATTTGTCGGTGTAGTGAGGACGCTGGGATTTTGAAGTGTTTTGCTCAGGTGCGCTGTTAGTCGGACGAACATTGACCTACTGGGATGTCGAGGAAGAACTGGCATGGGGGAGAGCGGGAGTTGGCCGCCATTGGCCCATCGTACAGTGAAATGCTCTTTTGGGGAATGTACGTACACAAACAACCATGGTAGTGACTGCCAGTCACAGGCAGAAAAGGTGCACTTGCTTGATCGGGATACCAGTTTCGAGTCCGTGCTGAGGCACATGCCTAAACCACCTAACCCAGGACGGCCCAGGTAGGCACAGTACCAATCCACGTACCGAGATATGCCTGTTATATGACGTCCAAACCCCTGCCTATCTATACCTATAGGCGCTTCGGCCTCCAATATTGAATGAAATGAAGCACAGTGATATAAGCAGGGAAGAGGAAAGAAGAGAATTGCCAATATCACTTCTCGGGTCCTATTGTCCACAGATATTGTCGTCGTCAACACATCACTAGTTGTTGCGCTTGGAGAGAATCCTGCCAATTCACTTACCTGCGAATCGATGTGTTTGGGAGGCGTCACGATGCTATTGTTGTTGTTGGTGGTGTTGCTGTCGATGTTGAAATACCTAAGTATGTAAGGCGAGCTTGCTACCTACGGCTAGCTATGCAGGTATAAGCAAGCAGATCTGTCAGACTTGAAGTTGCAGCGCAGCAGCCTTGAGGCTGCCCCGACCCGAAGCTGTGGGAATCTATCCACCAGTGTACATATTCCGCGCTTGACAGGCTGTGGGCGTGCCGACTCTACAGTATTTCAGCCGCAAGCAGCAACTACAGCAACACAACAATGCATCGCAACGAAGCTGACAGCTCGTATCAAAAGTGACATTCGGCAGATGAGCTCAAGCGCCTTTCTGTGGCTAGGGGTATCCAAGAGACCGGCTGGCGACAAGGTCGAGGCCATTCGTCATTGCATATTAGCCTCCCTTGTAGTCTCACGTCTCGGACAGCTTTCCTTGTCCGTGTATGACGCTTTGTTCGATATACCGGGTACCTGGGAGGGGCGGGCTTCGGTGACAATGTATGCCTTTCATGGACTAGGTTATCTGGAATGAGAATTTGAAGCTAGGAACCCCAAGATAGTGCCCAAGATAGTGTCCAAGACTCCCGAGGAGCCCAGAGTCAGAGGGTGGAGGAAGAGGGGTTGTAGACATCGGAAGTAGGTAGGGAAGAAAGTGATTCACGCGCGCCGCCATTTGTCTACCTAGGGCTGCAAGGAAGCAAGCCTTTCCACCAAAAGCAATGCTCGCAACACTAACACGCGTTAAATAAGCCACCATATTATACTGTACACTATATACTGTATCGATGAACAAGTCCGCCCTACCGGTACTGGTTTTCCGCCGACTTGGTCGGAACCCTATATAAACAAAAACACGGTCCAATATAGATAAAACTACAAGAGATAGATGCAGCTCGTGAACAGCTGATTTCTTGCGACATTGTTAATTAATGCAGCTATATAATCAGGCAGTTAATGCCTACGTGCACACTGCTATCTATCGTTATTATTACCTAAACAGTGTACTCGTATGGGATCACATCTGCTACCGCCCTTTTTAAGACGACCTTGTTGTCTCAACATGTCTCTACTATTGTCTCCCAGCCTGTAGGTTTCTAAAATTTAGTGTCTGTATTAGCAGCTAGCCTGAATACCTGCTCTCTTTTGCCTTGCTTCCCTCGTTTTGGATCAATGTCTTGCTTTAATTGCCCTCTGATCTACCCGCTGCATCGCCATCTAGCGGTGTTCAGGCAGCACTAAGCACGGCACCGTACTTTATCGGACACTTGGTGACTGCCAGGTCCCGATTTGCGTGACATCGCACAGGATACGATGCAACAATCGGCGATATAGTACTGACACCAAAATCTGCCATATTCATCATCAGTGACCTTCTTCGGACCGGAACAGGAAATATATGTATGATTTGCAGCATACCTACGTAATATGCTCGTCTACAGTTGCTGCTATAATTGTTGTCGTAGGTGAGATAGGCGAGCCGGTAGAACTTGCATGAAGCTGTTGCTTTCAGCTCTCACTCAGCAAACCTCTACCAAATCACCTAGCGCTCCAATAGTTCATCTTCCAATTAATACTATTTCGTATACGAAAAACTTTTTCATTGTAAGAGTCAAGTCCTAAGAGATACTGATACGTCATTGGGAAAAACGGTTTTTACTCAGCTGGTGATGATACCCTCACAGTGTAGATAACGTCAAGCGACACTTACATCTCTCTTCCCTCGCATCAACGGCGATCTTGTCTTATCACACGGCAGCTTGCTTGGGGAGAAGCGAGACCATCGGCCCGCCCAATGGCGACCGGCCAGTTTTCTTCATGAGTACGGAGTAAGAATGAAATTCTAGGCCGAGCGTACGACTGCTACTGTCGCGCAAGTCCAATCTGCCTCGGACTCAGCTCAGGGCCTTCTTCGGTGACAGGTGCACAGATCACAAAAGACAAACAGCATTGTATGTTACCAAATGTAGTGTTTCGTTACTCGCTCTTCGTTTAACGAGAATCTGCTGTGCCTTCTTGTAATTTACACCCGTTATGTTTCCTATGGTGATGTCTTTCTGAGTGATGGAAACTGTCTTGGCCATGCTGCAACTTTAGTGTCCAAGACAATGCACCATCCTATCCTCGAGAACGGTTGGTTCAGTCTGAAGATAGTGCATGTCTAATTCACCCTGGATGTTCTTAAAAGATTAATATGATTTTCATAGAAAATTTAGTACATATAGCTGCCCACTCACGTGCATTTCAAGTGCAGACCCCCATCTATCTCAACAGCCATCTCAACCTACCCGCTCGGACTTTGGTTTAACTGGTCAATGAATAGAAGCTTATGTTGATGTAATAAAGCATGTGATATTTGACTTAGCTGCTTATCGTAGATTCAATCTTAAATATCGAGTTCATTCCACTGGTCAGATAGCAGCGTAATGGAATTTGAAGCTGCCAACCCCGTCAAGTATAAATAAATGTCCGTAGTAGCATGATTTCTACCTTCTAGGCTTATCTTCTACATATATCTCGGGGGCTTGAAACCAGATTAGATGTATTCGATATTATTTCGTGTCCTTTGTTGGCTGCCTTTCGTGACCTTTAAGCATACCAATTGTCTAGAGTGCCTTACAATAAGTGAACGACCATCATTGACCCATCAGTTCATAACATTATCATGATCAGTCTGCCCGCGACGCTACCGAATTATCATGTAGAACCAACAATGAATCGAAGCCTGGCATTCTGGTAGTGGTACACCATTCCAGCAAATTGCGCATGGCACTCTGCTGCGAATTCTTAGAGATGTGCGTTATTGTGTGTCCTAGCTACGACAGGTCAGCGCTTATCCCCTTCAACTAATATATTCCGATCGAAGTAGAGCAGGGAAGTCATACCTCGTGGGTTCGCCGAAAATATTCATGAAAGCGACATGGACTTGTTCCGTTAAGTCGCTGGCTTGTAGACTCCGGCCGTGTTTTGCGAAAGCAAGACGAGAACATTCCTACACACAAAGTCAGTACTGGAATAGTAACGCGCCCCTCTCCCCAGCATGAATTCATGACACCAGGGAACAGGGTCCTGATAAACACAAGCCGCGCAAACTTACCCTGGTGATAGCAGCGCCGCCAAAAGCCGCGAGACTCAAAGTCTCAGCCTCCTGTAAATTTCCGCTATGATCCCAAAGCCCGTCTAGATACGCCCTGCGCCAGGCAAGAAACGTCGCAATACTACCAGTAAGGGTATCTCCTTGGCCGCCAGACCTCTTCAGGCCACCCTTCAGATCGACGACGAGCGTCGTCTCGCCGTTACTGATGAGGTCCTTGCCGCCCTTCTGCACGATCGTCACACCACCAAGAGCTTTAGAGAGGCTCTCGACCTCTTCAGATCCTCCACCACCCTTCTGCTCTTGATCCGGGAACACACCCTTCCAGAGCCGGCCGAACTCGACGGCGTTAGGTGTGAGCACGACCTCGCGCCAGCCCATGACCAGCTCAGGCGACTTGATGACGATGGCGAGGGCGTCGGCGTCGAGGACGACGGGCATCTTGTGCTTTCGGGCGGCGGCCAGCACGTGTGCGCACGTCTCTTGCATCAATGGGTCACGGCCGAGACCGGGTCCTATGACGAGCACATGAAGGCGCGGCAACATATCGATAATACCGCCCGCGACTTTCTCAGGGTCCTCCTTGTCCGTTGAAGAAGGGGGAGGTGATTGCCGCATCAGGGGGTGAACCATCAGGTTTGGGCTGTAGGTCTTGATGACGGCGCCGGCGCCGGGTGTGCAGATGACATGTGACTAGATGAAAGAAGACAATTAACAAACTCGATCATCCAGTTCCTTGTTCTCGCTACAATGTGTACATATACATATACGTATCGGTAGATGGTCAGGTCCTAAGCCATACGCATGGACTGCCAACACCACGGATGCAAACATATAGCTTTGCCATAACAGTAAAAAGATAAAAAGTACGATCACATACCATATCGCATCCTAATCGGGCGCTTGCCATTGCTGAGAAATAAGGCGCGCCGGTATAGTCTTCGCTGCCGCCGAGGACGGCTACACGACCTAATTGACCTGGGAGTCGGGCATAGACATCGTCAGCTCATCAATTCCTCTCGCGACCGCCCTTGACGGTAAAGTGAGGGCATTCTAGACACTAGGTCGTCACACCTTTATGGAACTTTTCGAGCATCGGCGGCACCATTTGGCGCACCTTGCTGATGACTCCTTTCGTTGCCGACGACATGGCGTTCTGGTCAGTCATTTGACTAGCTGTGTTTGAAGTGCAAATAATGCCTGGATTTTGAGAGTTTCTTTAAATTAGAATAAATATATAGAGTTTTAGCTATGATCGCGATCCCGCCTGATATATCTAGTACCTGGATTGTTGAGACGAAAATAATGACGAAGACGAATGATGTCAAGATTCCCGAAATGCGGAGCTGGCCCCTTGTACCTGGGACACTGCTACCGGAATTATAGTGGGTTTAGAAGTCTCTCTGGACCCTAACAACTTAGACTCGGGCATACTCCAAAGTATTACAACATCTCTCAAGAATATGAGTTGCCTAACGAGCAAATGTATCAAATCAAGTTTATCATAGTCTTTTTATTATAAAAATACAAGTATACTATCTACATCATTTACTAAGAGGTAGGTACCACTTGATTTTTAGGCTTCGTATTAGTTTGTAACGGCCGCGGCTAATAACTTTGGCTGGTTTAGAGCGGAGATAACCTCGCTTTCCTGTATCCTCAATACACCATTCACCTCTTGGAGCTCTTCCTTATGAGTAGCTTCCGGTCCTTCTCAGGATCCGTAACGAGTACAGATGTCTTCTTTCACCAGGACTAAATAAAAAATGTAATTAATACAGAATCTAGGATAAGGCTACTCACCTCCTGTCTCAACAATGTCTGGCTCCTGTCAAGTCTTTTCCTTGTACCTATAAATATTTTATAATTCAAGTATCAAGCAACCCCGAGTTCTGTATGGTGTTGTATGTAGTAAGATTAGTTGCAACTGTAAGGTCAAGGACTTGCATAGCTTCAGCCCATTGACTCCTTCTTGACCCTTGTGAAGGCTTCAGCTTAACGTCGCTTTTCTCCAGTCGTCGCGCGCACACACACTATGTTGTCTTGTCTGCTCTTCCGCCTTAGTTTTTATTGGTTTGTTGAGACGATTCACTCCGCGGTCCTTGTGGCCATTACTGTGGTGGAAGGTTGGGTATTTCTCGCTGCATAATGGTTTAGAAAGCAAGAGTTACTGCCTAGCTTTTAGTAGCAGGAAAATCCTGTAAAGCAATTGATAGCTTATTAGATTGTTGTTCTTAGGTTGATATATATCCACTTCAACAGATACAACCAAGGAGAAGATATTATCAGGGTAGAATTCACAATTAAAGGTAGTCCAGTATACAAGACAAAAGGAATCAGGTGCTCTTTGAGTTTTTGGCTCTAATTTACAAGGGCTGAAACTGGGGAATTTTTCCACTTCTAGCCCGTATCCTCGATATTCAGCACCATCCAGCATTCGCCGCCTCTAACGAAACATGATCATCCCACTAAGATCCACAGGTATAGACAGTAGCCCCCCGCCAACCTCTCCTCTAATATAAATCAATTACTTTACGACAGGAAGCTCTTAGTAAAGTTTGTGACGACATCTTGTAATTTGCCCTCAATGTCCTTGCTCAGGGCACCTTCCTTCTCAATGGTAGCAAGAAGATCCGCCTCGTTTGTCTTCAGGTGAGCCAGGAAATCGGCCTCCCAGTCAAGGATTTTGTTGACAGGGACTGCGTCAAGGTGACCATTGACACCGGCATAGATGAGGGGAACCATTTCGTTGACGGCCATGGGAGAGTATTGCTTCTGCTTGAGGAGCTCGGTCAACTAGACAAAGAGTAATCAGTATCTTCAAGTAACCGGAAAATAATCAGATGTACTTACACGCTCACCACGGTTCAGCGTCTGCTTTGTCGATGCGTCCAAATCTGAGCCAAATTGAGAGAAAGCAGCCACCTCACGGTACTGGGCCAAGAAAAGCTTAAGAGAACCAGCAACTTGCTTCATCGCCTTAACCTGGGCAGCGGAACCGACACGGGACACGGACAAACCGACGTTGATGGCAGGTCGGATACCCTTGTAGAACAGCTCAGCCTCCAAGAAGATCTGGCCGTCGGTGATGGAAATGACGTTGGTAGGAATGTAAGCCGAGACATCACCACCCTGGGTCTCAATGATAGGCAAAGCAGTGAAAGAGCCACCACCAAGCTTGTCGTTCATCTTGGCAGCACGCTCCAACAGACGAGAGTGGAGGTAGAAGACGTCACCGGGGTAAGCCTCACGTCCAGGGGGGCGACGGAGCAGCAGAGACATTTGACGGTACGCAACAGCCTGCTTGGAGAGATCGTCATAGACGACGAGGGCATGCTTTCCTGTGTCCCTGAAGCTCTCGGCAATACTTGCACCTAAATCAAGTTAATAAATGCGATGCGAATATGAATGGTCTACTGGAAAAGCACGCGGTATAACGGTGACGATAGACGGGGCATAGGAGGGTGTGAACGGCGACAAGATTGCAAGGGTGAGTTTTGTAGGTAACGTGAAAAGAACTAACCAGTGAAAGGAGCGAGGTACTGGAGAGGAGCAGCTTCAGAGGCAGTGGCAGCTACGATGACGCTGTACTTCAATGCGTCGTTCTCCTCCAGGGTCTTGACGAGCTGGGCGACGGTAGATCGCTTCTGGCCGACGGCGACGTAGATGGTGTAGAGCTTCTTCTTCTCGTCACCGGAGTTGTTCCATCGCTTCTGGTTAAGGATGGCATCAAGAGCAACAGCAGTCTTTCCAGTCTGACGGTCACCAATGATAAGCTCACGCTGACCACGGCCGATGGGAACCATGGCATCGACAGACTTGAGACCAGTCTGCACGGGCTCTCTGACAGACTGGCGAGGCAGGATACCAGGAGCCTTCAGCTGAGCACGACGCCTCTCCTTGGCGTTGATGGGCCCCTTGCCGTCGATGGGGTTACCGAGAGCATCGACGACACGACCGAGCAGCTCAGGGCCGACGGGGACATCAACCTAGAATTTAAAGTGATTAGATACGTAAACTTCTGCGTCTCATATGAAGAGCGACTTACAATTTCACCGGTACGCTTAACAACCTCACCTTCCTTAACTAGACGATCGGAACCGAAAAGCACAACACCGACTTGGCCAGCCTCCAAGTTCATGCACATTCCCTTGACACCAGAGGCGAACCTGTGGAGGGTTAGAAATACATTTTTTTTTTGCAAAAAATAGATAGCGAGAGTCGCTTACTCGACCAGCTCCTCAGCCTGGACGTTGGCCATACCGTGGACACGGGCGATACCATCACTATCAAATTCCCAGGTTAGCGATAAAATATCCCTCACTCATTAAAAGAACCAGAAGACTGTGGCGGCATTGTTTCGTGGAGCAAGACAATATCGCATCGGTGGGCGTCGAGGTTGCGACCGGTTGGAGTGTGGAGGCGATGTTCATGATGTTGTTTTTGGGATGCTGCGTAGACGGAAAAATCTCGCCTTGGACGGATCCACATACCCGACAGACAAGACACGACCAGTCTCGGCGAGGTTGGACTCCTCGGCAACACCTCGAATTCTTTGCTCCAGGATGGATGAGACCTCGGTGGGTGTGGCCTTTGCATCGGCAGCGTAGGACCGGGCCTGGATGTTCATGGCGGCAGGTGCGGCATTTCGTGTCTGCGAGAAAAACAGCGTTAGCCGAAAGTGTCCGAGAGCTTCGGCATTCCGCAAGCTTGTGCGAGCTCTGCAAGACCTCCAGCGACGGCGACAACGGCAACAAAAAGCTCAATTGAGCTTCGCAAGCGCATTCCGGATGCAAGGATCGCAGTTGCATGCGGCTATCGATGGCATTGAGATGGACATAGATGGCGAAGAGATCGACCTACAGCAGCGACTCTGCCACTGGCAGAGAGGGCGCTCACGGCGCGCGAGGACTGGCGGAGGGCGTTGCGGAACATATTAGAGAGGGATGTGAAGTCCTCAAGGAAAGGGGGATTCCAATTGCAACGAGGCTGCAATTGAAGGAGAGGAGATGGGAGGACGTTGGTTGGTATTGGAGGAGGTTTGGTAATGGAGACTTTTTCCTGAGGAAGGGAAGAGACTGGTGAGAACGCCAGAAAAGCGAACGGCAGAACGGGTCGTGCACGGACCAGATCAGATCTGGTTGGAGCTTGCTTCCGGTAGGCCAGGTCGTTACTTAGTACTCCAGCACAGGACCTTAGCCAGCTCGCCCACTAAGCACTGCACGCTAACCCCGAATAAGCCGCTGAGCCTTTTGGTTTCTGTCTTTTTGCGCTACAAATCCGCTCAACTACCTATGCCCCACCTCCTCATCTCTTCATCTTCGTATCTACCTTCAACCTAACTTCCTATACTAATAATGCCTGCCTAAAATATCAGCTATTATACTATGTTATATTTGTTTAAGGGACAAAATAAACTCAACTAGTAGCTGTATCAACAAATACATAATAAATATCTGTAGGTAGGTATATATATAAAGGTGAACATATCTATAAGCTGCTGTTGCAGTATGCTATGTACTTGAATTGAGAGACGCTATCTCCTCTTTGAGTTAAGCCTGGCACCTATAGGATTTATTTGATAGAATCCCTAGGTGCGTACGGTAGCTGACTGGTTAGTAAGCCCGTCCATACTGATGATACCGGTCTATTCCAGGTAAAGCTACGATCTCTATGCCTTCCAGCTACCTACTGTATACTATGACTTGAAGGCATTTCGTTGTCCTCGACACTACTGCCTTAAATATACTTGGGATCGATAAGTAGTGTCCCTAGGCGCTTTCCAAACAACTTCAAGCCAATTGATGAACATGCGCTGGTAGTAGTTGAGGAGGGCCTCACACCTTGTGAGCAATGCCCGTAGGTAGACAGAAAATTGGGGGTGATGAAGAGCCGTGGCCAAAACGTCGCCGCACAGATTCGGGATATGACGAGCTTTCTCAAGGTTCTCAGGTTGGCAACGCAACTTTGAAGCATCACGACAGTGGATTATCATTTAGCTCTGGGGCAAGAGCTTGTTCGCCAATTCTGCTCTCAGACGAGCCCGAGATTACCGTCACTGCGGAATCCAAATCGTCGTCACAAGAACCCACCATCACCATTTACCTCGGCTCTGTCCGGCAAAGAGTCGCTCAATCGAGATACCTGTCACATATATGGAGGTCAGGTCTAGATTCGCCCTGTGCTGTGTGCCGCCTGGGCTTTACTGATGAAGAAGAACCCCCGATTCGGACCTTTACCTTCGAGTCATCTGAGGATCTGAGTGAAGGCAATGATGATATTACCCTTCTACCCATTGCTCCTCATCCAATTCGAGTTTTTAACCGACATTTTAAATGTTTGAAAGCGAAAAGGATCAAGTACATCCCTATATCCCATGTCTGGCATGAGGGAGTGTCCCAGGCCCAGGTGGCCAGAGAACCAACACCCGTTGCTACACGTCTCGGATACCAAGTTCCTATAATATCACTTCTAGCCCTCACAAAGCAGCTCGGCCCCGTAGAAGTCTGGCACGACTACATCAGCGTACCCCAGTGGCAAACTACAACACAGCAGCAACTACTCTTGCAGCTTCCGAATATTTATTCGTACCCGGACCGCATGATCATGCATCTACATGACGTCTCCTTGTATCACCTTAATGCTGTAGTTGACCCTTCTGGCTACAGTGCCTTTCTGGACGGCATCGCTGAGTTGACGAATTCACGCTATTTCGAACGTATGTGGGTTGTTCTTGAGTACATACAGAGCAAAAAGGCAACGATACTATCTAAATACTACGAAGTCTTTGATGAATCAGCCGCGGACTTGTGTGATATCGCCGGAGAAAATTTAGGCAAATATATCAGCCGGTTTGGTCAGAGCCGATTTAACGAGCTTGCTCAAGCAAAAGGGTTTCAGTGGTCGAAGCGAGCATGCTGGGACGATCAACAGACGTGGAAGCAGCAGGATCCTAGATTCCGCACACTTGGAGCAGCTATATTCATTATTGGTCAAAAGACGTGCCGAGATCATCATGATTACTTCTTCAGTCTGAGATTTCTCCTTAATCTGCGCCAGGACGAAGCCAACATTAACACTATCTTCTCCAATAACACCTTTGAATCATACCTAGCTTTGTGTTGGGATGCCCTCAAAAATGGAGATTATTCGCCCTTACTTTTCCTTCCTCTAGACTCTGAATCACCCGATCCGAGAGCTCCATGGTTGCGTGGACACTCCAAGATATCGCATAATGTGTGGGATTACGGGATGTGTCGTCGACTCCCCAAGTCCCCCATCATCATCCGCGAGGGGAAAATTGCACCCAAATTAGAATCAATTGGTGTGGTGCAGAGCTTTGAACACTACGACTTTTTCGGCAGCGCAGAGTCAGTGTTCCATCACATAACGAGGAAAATAATAGACGTCAATGGACTATGCCCAAAATCTTTTTATAGCGCGATATCTCGCATATTCCCCTCCGCAGCACAGAAAGGGGTGTTTTCCACGTCGCCGGCCGCCGAAGTAGACGATGCCGAGCCTCATCCCGCGGACCTTGACGCTATCCGGAAACAAGTTGAGCGGCTGAGCTATCTCGCGTTCAAGGGCGAGCACCGGTCAGAGATGATGCAAGTCTCCAATAAACTGCTATCCATACTGGGTCTAGGACTGCCCGAGAAGCAATCATCGATATCCAGGATCAAAGCTGCGTCCGAGGAAGCGCAGTGGTACAAGAAAAAACTAGAGGGTCTAGCGACTGTGAAATGCAAGGGTTGCTCGAGAGACTTTCTCTTCAGGGCTACTGTCTGGGAACCCCCAACCCCAACTACTGCCACGGCCGAGATGTATCGCATTCCTGGGCTTCTATATGATGACACTGTTGTTGAGGGCGCGGGGTTGGTGGTGTGCGACGGTAGAATCGTGGGCAAAATGGCGTATGCTACGCCCGCTTGTGATTGTCGGATCAGTGAACTCGCTGAAATCAAGTCCCAGGCTCCTGGGTGCTAACAAGGACTCTTCTCCGACTCAGGCAGACAACAACTCAGGGTCTTCAATCCTCAAAGGAAGGAAGATGAAGACGAACTTCTGGTGAACATGACAGTCTACCAGGACTTCAACATGAGCATAGAGACGAAATTACCCCGAGCAGTTGTCTGATAACTTGGCGTCACGCAGGGAGCGTTGCCGAGAAGTACTGTCTCGTCCGACTATCTCACCTAAATGAGTAAGTACCGTTGTAAGGATAAATAAACCTCTATTTAGTTAGTAATGTGATACTCTTTTAAGAGCACATTTATTGTCTAATATTACAACCCCTTTGGGAGACCAAATATAATTATTGTGTTACCACTTGGATAATCGCTTTATAACCACTTGGGTAACGAAGAAAAGAGATTGTTCTATTTGGTGAGTGGAGGAGAACATATCTATCCGTCCCTGTACTAAAAAGGGAACGCCAACCCAAATGCTCTCGTTTTATCTAGATATGTAGCCATCTAGCGCATGCTATCGCGATCTATATGGAAGGGGTATCGAACCGAATTATGCGCCGCTCTACCGCCCCTTTCCCCTTCTTTTCTAATCCCCCCCCAACGCCCTGGCAATGCATAGTGTACAGATGAAAATGTCAAAAACAAAACATCATTCGAAAAAAGAAAAAGCCTGTCCGGCAGTGTGCTGGTTGCCTCCTCCGTTTCTTCTTCGCCGCTCCACTGTGAGTAGTTCGAAGCTTAGATACCTAAGCAACTGAAGCCAGTTTACAGGACTTCTGAGCGCTCATATCCTTCGCCTTTGAGCGCAGGTCTTGGTGGAGCCCTATCGCCCTTGTAATCACTTACGAAGGGGTTGGGGTCTTCCTTCTGGTCAAGATTGCTGAGAGTGTGGTTTACGCCACGGTGGCAGGCCTCGTCGGCGCGAATGTACATAATGAGATCTCGCATAGTACGCTTATCCTCGGGCATGCTCCAGTATTTGACGGCGATGTCGGGTACGACGAAGTCCGGGGACGACCATTTCGGCAGGTGGCCGTCGTCTATCTGTTTGATAGCCATCGTGTATGTGTGCACAGCCTCCTCTTCTAGATAACCCACGAATCGGTGGGTGATCTTGGGCGAAATCAAGTACGAAATAACCAAGCCGTTAAAGTAGACGCCTTGCGCACCAAGGATCATCAATTTCATGAACCAGCCTAGTAAGAAGAAATAAGTAAGCATATTTCCCGATTAGGATAAATAGAGCAAAACGGAGGGGGGTAGGATCTTAAATAACGTACCTGGCTCGCACATCTTCATGAAAGTCAAAAGATGCATCCGCTCATTGTAGCTTTCTTCAAGCAACGTCTCGATCCAGCCATTGTCGCGCTTGAGCCGTCGAAGACTATGTAGATGTCGCAGCATTCCGGCGACCATACCCGGTACACCGGCGATAGACTCGAGGAATAGGAAGCGGATCATCCATTGCGACTCAGTCAAGGGCTTGATAGAGTGGGTGGCCGTGGTAGGGTTTTTCTTGTCAACCTTCTGCTCGCTGCGCATGCCCGTGCAGGTGTCCATACCCCAACGACAGAAGCGCATGAACTTCCAGGCGAAGTAATCGCCCCACGTCTCTGGCTTCCGGTGGGCAGGCACCACCGCTAGCATCTCGGCTTCGGTGTAGCCATGATGCGGCCAGGCCGGGGGCGTCTCTCGGATATGTTCCGTTTCCTTTGCTGGGAAGAAGTCTCGCATGCGGTTTGCGGGTGTTGTCGAGAAGGTCCTCTTGCTGCTATATGACTGGTTGCCTGTTTGCGAGGTGGCGGGAATGAAGGCAAGACGAATGCCAACGGGATTGCTCAACTGCGATGTTGACGATAGAAGAAGTGGCGCTAGAGCTCGGGAAAGCTGGGCAGCCTGCTTTGGCGAGCAAAGCCTCGTCGTGTGTGCTCTCGTGGATAGCATCGACATCGAGTTATATGATTATTGTATAACAAAAATGATGTATGAAATATGTAGTATACTGAGTAGCTCACGGTAATACTCAGTCAACACTAATTGAGGTCTAGAAAAGATTATAGTTATGTAGTCTCTAAGACTGTATGTGGTCTGGTCATCAAGGAAAGAAAAATAAGCAGAGTGTTACACCTCGCTTTTATTTATTTTCTGACTGACTCGCTAGTATTGGCCATCCGACATAGCGACTTGAAAGGATAGCTGACAAGATGACGTGTGGCTGGCTTGCCAGAGCCTGGGCTGCGTGGGTAACAAAGCAAGCATATCCAGTTCCAACGCCATGTCTAGGGTACTGTCTAGGTTACTGTCTAGGTTACTGTCTAGGTCATTAGCTAGTGTAGACACCGGGCTTGTGATGAAACGAATGGGTAGTGTATACAGATGCACCTCGTATCGTAAGCACCACTCTCGCCACTCACAGAGGGGGAGGGGGAGCCGGAGCGTGGTGGTCGCGATCGCCGAGTCCGGGTCCCCGACTCCAACCCCCGACCAAACCGGACATACTGTACAAGGTACCTGGACTAGGGATCTCAAAGGCAAACCGAACTCTGAGTCCATAATGGTTTAATTACCGCGTAGTTCCACTGTTCCAACGACTGGCGGCATCCTCCAGCATCATGAGCCTCATCCTGGACCCGCAGGACTGGTTGAGTCACCGAGTTAGACCCAGGCTCGCCAGGAACAGGCGAATGAGCATTCCGGGATTTGGAGGTTGAGCAGATTTTGGCCGTGTCTGGATGGGTGGATCAGACTAGAGCTCGTCAGGTGCTGGTGAAAATTGCTTACAATGCCGGCGTGTCGGGAATTGCAGGGCTTTGACGAAGACGACCGTTCCGTTGTATTTTCGTAGATCGAGGGGCCTTCCCGTCCCATCCCTCCTAGGTATCTTTTGGTCAAGTGCAGCAGCAGTGCAGTACGTACAGTAGCGAGTATAGTAGGTAGGTAGGTCGGTAGGTAGTAGGGTTCTGCTAGGGCTCTGTGCGGGCTCTGTGCGGGCTCCCAGTCTCGCCAGTCCACTCTTTCATTGGAGCCCACCTTCCGCATCAGGCCATTCGCCTCACATCAAAAGACAAAAAAAACTTGACAAGATAGAATCGAGCTAGCAAGAACTTGCAGCTTCATACCCGCCTTCTACTATCCACCACGAGCCGCAAGGCTGTGGCAATATATTTGCAACACCCATCCAGCTGGTCATGTTGAATTACCGAAAGCGTGACAATATTCCGTACTGGCCAACCACCAACCACTATTGTTGACAAGATACACCCACAATATGATATATAAGGGCCAATATAGAAACGACATCTAACAGCGCGCGCAAAGCTTGTCTACATTGCTTGAGAATTCAGGCCTATTAGCTCAATTGTTTGGCGTCCGGATTGATTTCAAAAGCACAGGCTAGTCCGGGTTTGGATCTCCAACAGGGATTGATCTACCGTGAGACATTGAAGTTTGATTGCATTAATTGAAAATTTACCGTGACAAAGCCAGCTCGTATGAGAGAGAACGTCCGGCCTCTGCGTAACTGTATGAGAGTTCATGTGACTGTATACTCACAGAGCAAATCTATATGGTGCGCACCATGAAAGGATGACTTCTCAAGTGAAGTAGAAAAGCTTCTTTTTGAAAAAGCCTTTTTGCCTATTTAAAGCTACCTAGGTAGGATTCGTAATCACAGACAGGGTGGGTTCGATTCGAGGTAGCTTTTTTATTTTTTTATTTTTATTTTATTTTATTTTTATTCTTCTCATTATACATATCTATATGGATGGGGGCATTTCGAATTCAATTGATATTGGGCGATACCTAACCTCCTGTTAACCCCAGATTTATCCACTTGGATTGCATTCGACAGCTAGAACTTAAGTGCCTGCAGCAACACCAGACCCGCTGCGTGCCTTGTCCTCTCCACAATATGGGGGCATTCTTGACTACTCCCTCGTCCTCCCATCGTCCACGTCGCTATCAAAAAGTGACCAACAAAGCATCGTGTCACATTTCACATTACACAAGCCAGCCCACTCATGCCATCAAATCCGGTGAAACCCCGGCAATCCAACACCTTGATTTTATGCCTGTTAGGTATAATGACCGATTTGTGGGCAGTCTTCAACGCGCAACCAACCGCATCTGTTTGTAATTTCATCAAAGGATGGACCCCGTAGCCCAGCGGTAAGCTGAGGAGCCCTGGTGTAGGGTTCTCGTGAAGTCCCACGAGAAACACTGAGCTGCCTAGGAAATCCGACCTCGATCGTTCGTAAATAGGCTCTCTACTATGAGTAGCATTACACTTTCGAGGGAAACACACAGAAATCACAGAAAGGGGGTAAAGGGATTAAACATAATCGGTATCCGCCCACGCGCACGCTTGTTGGGAAAGAGAAAATCGACCCGCCCAACATCCTCCCAGTCAGCTCCTACGGCTTGAATTGATGGAGATAGTACGAGGTCGCTGTTGGAGCTGCTGATGTTGAGCTACGATCGTGAGGTGCGCCATGACAGTGGTTCATTCTGACATTACAAACTTTTTTTTTATTTTTTTACTATAAACGATCTTGAAGAGAATTCTTCAAATGGGAGCGTTCGAACAGAGAGTCTTCGTATATGGTCTGTGCTTTGCTCTATCCCCTTTTAACCCAATCGGTAAAAGTACACATGTCTCAGGTCAACTTTCTCCCTGATTCTCTGCTATAAATTTATTTGTTCAAGATTTCACAGAGCCACTGCCGCTATCGTTACAAGGCAGAAGGTTCCACGCGAAGGCCTTTGGCATAGCATATCGATGATTTACTGCCGCATGCTATTTATCCCCTCCAACCCTACGGATAACCTCATAATCGAGTTCCCCGACAAAGGGCCTAAATCTATACTGCCAAGACGGTGATTAGCAAGAAGACGACCGATTCGGTCTTGAGACTTACCGGTAGGTGAAAACCTCTTTCAGCTCTTGAAGAGTCTCGAGGTCCCATGTGCCACGATGAAACTCAAGGTCTTCCCGCTTGCTCTTAATATCACGTAGAAGCTCACTGACTCGCGCGGGATGGCCAAGTACGTTGTATTTCACAACATTATCGACGTCCCAATTGTCGCTGTCGGCAGATTTACCTGAAGGGCGGTAAGGTAGCTCTCAAGATCGACGTGAGCGTCTACTTTTGCGCTTAATTCAGGGTCCGTGTCCCCCAATTCTGGCCTACATTGAGTCAGTACCAGCCCAGTCTAGGTCTCTAGTCATATATACGTAGCATCAAAGCCTTCAAAGGATATGTTCACCTATCACCGAGGAAAGCTTGGCTCGAAATCATACGGTCGGGATACTCATAGCTCTCCCCGATCCACATGACCTTGTCAGGACCCTGATGATTCGTCAGCAAAGAGTTCAGTATGTAATGCTTAAGGTCACTGACTATCGTGATTTTTACGCTCTTTGTCGTATCTGTTTCGACTAAGTCACGTCTCGCACTTTGCGTAATGCCAGCCATGAGCCCTCACCTAAATCAGTTGCACTAATGTAAATGGCGTGTTCAATCGTCTATAGATCTTGCGTTAGCAATTCACTCGTCAGAGTATAAAATGAGATATTGTTGGTGCTAGGTTTCGGCATGACGAACAGCTTTGAGAGTAACCTCGATGCGCGGAATCCCCGCTGGGGCCGGCGCCAGGGGAAACTCCAATTCACCGACAACAAGATTATCCGCAGCTCGGACACGTTGGCCTTGGAGTATTCTGACTAGCATAGTCGACTGTCCATCAATGGCGGTTGAGAAGTTCATGCTTCCCCTGAAGGGTAGGAAGCTTCTTCGTGGGATAATGGTAGCCACAGTTCCGTCGGCAGTTTCCTAGCAAACGGCATTAGCAGCCAGAACATTCCGAATGGTGTAGTGCCATGGATGACTGAGCCAAAAGCACCATTACTTACTATACCAAAACCAAGAGGACTGGATTCAGGAAGATATAGCCTGCACATAGTATCTTGGAGCTCGGACAAGAGGATCGCGTGCCGAGCTGCACCGATAACCGTCGCCTCACCTCCAAGCTCTTCGTGTACCGTCCTGTTAGGAAATTCTTCTGCCAGCATTTCGCCGATCGATCATTAAGTTCAGTGTCTATCTCAAACGTGCTCTGACAAATTACAGGTCACGGATTTCACCTACTCTCGGAATGGAACCCGAGCCACCTGTTAAGATCACGTCGTCGATCTGGGTAAAGTTAAGCTTGGCTTCTGGATAAAGATGTTACTATGAAATATAGAGCGAAAGCAGCATCAGGACGAACCGTTTAGAGTCTGGTGTATAGCCTCCATGATCAGCGCCACAAAATTCTCGATGATTTCTTCGAATCCAACCTCGAGGTTGGGTTTTCTTATATGGGCAGGGCTGGTAACCAGATTCAGGCCAGTCCTATTCCAGAATTCAACCAAGCTCTCGAACTATCAGTATGGGGGTATTCTGGGTATTTCAAACAGCACTTACTAGTTGATTACGCCTCGACTCAAGAGCTCTCCGCCAACATCATGATGGGATGTTGCCAGTTCATCAAAATAATCCTCCTCCACATTCCAGACGGACACATCGAGGGAATCGCCCATGTCAACCACGACGATATTTCGTTCGCGGTCATATGCAGTATTGAAGCCATAAGCCAAAGAAGCAGCTTTAGGCTCACTCAAAGCGCGGAAAACTTCGATCCCGGCTAGCCTTGCGGCGTCCCTGATGCCCTGTTTCTGTTGGTCGGTGTAGTATCCAGGTACTGTAATGACGGCACGCGCTACGGTCTCGTTACCGCCCATTGCAACTTCCGCCATGCTTTTCAACTCTCCAATTATTAAATTCGTAACTTCCTCGGGTGCATATACTTTTCCTTTGCCGCCTTCGCCGATTTTGAATACCGGGTTATCTCGATATCCACTTAATACTTCGTAGGGGAAGTCTTTGATGAAGGTTTGCACATCTGGATCAGACCAGTTCCGCCCTAGCAGAGCTTGGTGGTTGCATATTGTTGTCTTAGGGTTTTCAATACCCCAAAGCCGGGTAGCTTCAAAACAGTTCCAGCGAGTTAGATATGTCTTTGAATGGAAGAGCTTTGAAGATAGGGACACACGTACCAGTACCGATGAGAGGGCCGGCCTCGGTGAATGCAACGCATGATGGTATAGAAGTCTCATTATCACCACCTGGTACAACATGAATATCAGACCGGTTCCGCCCGTACGCGACTCGCGAGTATGTCTGCGACGGTATGTTAAGCGTATGCGCAGATGGTCAGGTTACCTGCATGTACATACCCTCCCGAGGTCCTGAATATCATGTCCATTAGTCTCACGTGTCTCATACGATATGAGAGCACTCACAATTCCTATATCTATTCTATGATTGCTCTTGTCGTGAAACTGGCAACACGCAGCTTGAGGACAGAATAGTAAGCCAAGTGTAAAGAGCAGCAATACTCCGACACCAACTCCCAAATCTTCGCGCGCCGGCTTCATAATACCCCTTGTTGTTATTAAGATATTATTTGGGTGTTTGGTTATCGAAATGACAATGATGCTAAGTGTCCGCCATTGCTGAGTTTGTAGAAAAACTGTACCTTATTTGGTTGCTATGAGTTCTGTTAAAGTGTTGACTGCAACTCGCAAAAGGTCAGCTGTCGTAATCCCGTAACTATGCAATGCGACGGCACAGCTCGCAATTTTGCAAGCTCTATATATGAACCCGTATATCAGACTTGGCAAAATGTGAGGATTCGTCCGCCTAATGCTTACTAGCTTCCAAATGAGTCGTGGCATTATGATTTGTGTTCTCTCGCAAACCAGTGGTCGAGGCATAGGAATTTGTAAATGTACCATTGATTCAAATATTAAGCATAGTCTATCAATACAAATAGTATGAGTAACTACGACCAAGTTTCCTCAACGAGTCGCCAGTCATTTTAATCTGTACCTGGAGCTGCTATCCGAGAGAATGACAGACCTACATTTTGCGCGCGCGCAGATTGGGCTTAGTTGGTCAAGTTCTCTTTCCGACTTCAGTCGATTTGTGCCTCTGGGACTTCTTATGATGATAATTAGACCGATGATACCATGGACTAGGGTTTCCGACATAAATCCTTGTCCGCTCAAGTGAAAACCACCTATTACCTTACTGAACACTGTCGCCGTCGCTGTCTGTTGCAATGTTTGCACATGGTCCAATCGTGGCTGCATGTCGTACCATGGTTGCAAGGTCTCAGAACCTCGTGAATGTTTGGCTTCACTCTGTGGTGTCACTCTGGTTAGCCATGGGCAAACCATCTGGCAGCATAGCAGTATGACGTTCGAGGTTGAGCCCGAACCTGCGCTATGAACATGACTGCAAATGGCTTAGAAGTTTTCACATTGTGTATTTCGTAGTTTTCATACTCGAACTTGTGACGAGGTAAACCCGTGACTATTTACATGGAGTAGGTAGCCTAATCGAGTAGCACAGCCAAAGGGATAGCAGGCGAGAAATGTGACCTAAGTATCCCCCCACGCACGGGTAAATCTCACATCTCTCATTTCTTCAAGCACCCCGCTACCCATTTCGAATTTACGGTTGCTGGCCTCCACAAAGTGCGCCCTCTAGCAAGCTATAGCTTAAACGTTGGGGTACTCATGTGGTCGTTATTCACGTGTACCTAAAAACCATCTGCCTACCTCACCTGCTGCCATTCGCACTACACCCCAGAGATTCACATTCGTCGACACAAACATCTATTGTTACCGTATGGTATACTCAACGCCGGACCAGAATCCATATACGGCAACAATACTGGGACTACGCAGCGTATTTCATAGATCATAGTGAACTCACGAGGGGAACCGGCTACCATACCGGACGAGGGAGGAATGCTCAAAGAAATAGACGGCCACATGCACGGCCCTACTAGTGGATTCATCAAAAAATACTTTGGCGATTTTCATTATGTTCACCGAGACGATACATTGGAGGTTCAGACACCAAGGGGTGCTAGCAGTGATTGTGCCGTCCCACCAGCCCCCCCCCCGCTACCCGACGATTTCCCAACGTGGTTTTCCAACTATATATCGCTACAGCTTGACGGTGCCCGGGGTTCGTGGCAGATACCCTCTGCCGAGTTTTCATTTCCCTCTGCTGATGGTGGTACTCCTCTCCTCTTAGCCACTCCCATTTCGCCAGCCCCAGATTCAGAAATACAATGGGACCAATGTTCAAGTTGTCGGGTAGTTCCACCGTCGCGGTCGTGTTTGTTATGAGGATGGGCTTTCACATCTCTGCCAGTCCGCATACGCGGTCTTTGACAGCCAGCCGACGCGTCTCTTCCTACATGGCTTCTACATACTGGATTTCTCGACTGAACTTTGGGTCTTCGACCGATCGGGCTTATACTGTAGCAACGTCTTCGATGTTCAAAAGGATTTTATCCAGTTTTTGTCTATCATCCTTACCTACCCGCGGATGACGGACGAGGAAATAGGAATGTGCAGCAACTTTACGACAGACGAGGGCGGCAGCTATGTTGGTTTTGACAATGGAGCTATGCCGTCGTTGGAGAAGCTCTATCTCGAAAGATACCCATTTGTGTCCCGTGAATGCCTCGTTGGCACTGGAACAACTTGCTACCGGGCTAGAACACCTGACTCAGCCCAATGGGACTACGTCGTAAAACTCAAGTGGCGCTGTGCCAAAGAACGCTCGGAGCACGAGCTTTTAAATCTCGCTCAGAAGAAAGGCGTGTGGGGTATCGTTTCCTTTGATTAATACCAAGCACTTGAGGGTACTGCAAATTTGCGTCGAGGTCTCCGGCTGGGAACTCAGAAAAGTCTCAATAAGACGCACGCCTGCGAAGGAGAACGAAGCCTTGGAGAACACCAGCAATGTTATGCTGACGATTTCTTCCAATGTACAGAGGATGTCAACGACCATTTTCAAAACCGTATCCTTGATTGTATCGTTACTTCGCCTATTGGCAGACGCCTGTATACCTTTCAGTCTCGATTAGAGCTGCTTCAAGTGTTAAACGAGGCCATTAAGTGCCACCGATCCCTCTATTACGATGCCAAGATCCTTCACCATGATATATCAGCGGGGAATATAATTATGGTCGACGATCAAGAGGAGGGGAAGCCGAAAGGGATGCTGATAGACCTCGATACCGCAATAGAGCTTCCGGAAGAACCAGAAACCGAGGCCAAAAAGACCGGCACCAGGCCATTTATGGCAATTGGCGCCCTAAAGGAGGAGAGCCATACTTATCGCCATGACTTGGAGTCCTTCCTCTATGTTTTCCTGTGGATAATCGTAAACCGCCCCTTTGATAGTTGGAGCTACGGCGACTGGCGCACATCGGCGTGGTACAAGTATCGTGACATGGCGCATGACTTTTAGGAGATTCTGGAGTGCTTCCCACCAAAATACCATCCTTTTAGGCCACTCGCCAGAAGCCTACACCAGACCTTGTTCCCACTATGCCATGACGGAATTTGGATGGGGACCGACGGCTCACCCGAAGCTACTGAAAGGCCTACGATGAAATGCTCCGCGCGTTCGAAGAAGCCATCGCGTCTGAAGGTGGTGGGTAAGGTGAATTCCAGCTTGTTTAAATTCCCATCACTATGTCTCTTTTCAACAAAAATGTAGTACGTCAAAGGTTTCGTACATAATGCGTGAAAGTTGATTTCGGACATACCGAGGGTTGTGGACCGTTGCTACGGATAGTCTACGAGTAGTATCCGGTGCGGGAGACTCCTTCCCTAGCAAAGGTTTGGGATGCTATCACAGGCAACTGCCTAAGAACAATAGTCGGTCACACAGGGCTAGAGACATGGATTAGCGTCCCGGATTCAATAGTAGCTATAGGGAGTGATGATTGTCGCGTCATTGTATACAACCTCAAGCCTGATAGTAAAGACTAGGTAGTATGGCCTCGTATGGGTAGTAAGGTAATTTATTGATGCAAAGGGAAGAGAGTGCTTAAGTCCAGGCTTGTCGGAGACAAGTGGACTTAAGTAAACTCTCTTCTGGAACTAGCGCGGCTAGTGGACCTGAGTCAGCAAGGTAGGTAGGTGGCCCCTGTTGGGCCCCCACCCCCCTAGGTGACATATTGTATGTCACCGGAAAAATTAAATGATTTGTAACTTGATAAATTTAATTTAGAACTTTCAAAAAAATGAAATGAAATAAATTTTTATAATAAAAAAAAACTTTAAAAAATCGAATCCAATTTTTTAGGCGTAATTATATTGGAAAAATCTGTAAAACCTCGTCAGTACCTAACCGGAAGGAAAGTCCTTGCGTCGCCTGGCGCATAGCGGCGGCCACCTGTTTTAATCCTTGCTGAACATTTATTTTTATGCCGCCACTTTCTATCCTCTTCACCCACCAACCCTCACCCCTCTTCTCAGCACCTACTACAACTACAACAACCAACGCCAGCCAAACGTGATCTATTCACGAACCAATACAAACGTCAATAACCGTATCTCTGATCTCGAACCTATTTTTGTACTCCGACAACAGAATATTCATCATGCCTGGCGGGAAACAGTGGGGTAAGTCTCTCGTGCTTGTTCGGCCCCTCCTCGCCTGCCCCTCACAACCAGAAGAATGCGCGTCTCAAGATGGAATTGCCAACACAACAATTCCCATGGCCATTTATGATTTGAGGGCCGATGCGCCTTGTTGCGTTGACGCTGCGTGTCTATCTAATTCCCGATAAATGCGATCGGCGTATGGGACTTGATGAACATGGATTCGTGGTTGCTTTGCACAAATCAAACTGACAACTCTTTTGCTTGCACAGACGAAGAGGAGAGCGACTCCAGCGACACATCGCCATCTTCCCCGCCTCTAGGCCCCGCTCGCCGTAACAAGTTTGCCGACGAAGAGGATGACAGCGATGTAAGCTACCAACCTGCCCACACTACCTACTACTCTACTCCTTACTAATGTCGCTCGCATCAGGTCTTAGATTCGTGGGACGCTGCCGAAGATTCTGAGGTTGAGCGTGAGAAGGCCAAGAAGGCTGCCGAAGCCAAGGAAAAGGCCGACGCTGAAGCTGCTGCTAACAAGAAATCTCGAACCCAACGTATCGCTGAGCGCCAGGCCGAAAAGGCCCGCCGCCTCGCCGCGGGCGACGAAGAGAGCGAGGACGACGAAACCGAGGCCGAGCGTGCGCTGCGGTTACGGCGCACCGAAAAGGAGTCGGATCTCAAACACGCCGAGGATCTCTTCGGAGATGCCGGACTAAGCCTTAGGACCGGCCGCAAAGCCACCACCTCCGGCTCTATCATCCAAATAGACTCGGACCCGAATAAGACGGTCGACTTGGCTACGCTGTCGCTTTTCAACCCCTCTACCAAGAACCAGTTTGAAAATCTTCGCAATACCATGGTTCCCATCATCGGTGCCAATCATAAAAAGGCCCACTACGCTCTTTTCCTGCAGGAGTTCGCTAAGCAACTGGCCAAGGATCTGCCCAGTGACCAGATCAAGAAGATAAGCAGTACTTTGACTGCTCTGGGCAACGAGAAGATGAAGGAAGAAAAGGCAGCAGATAAGAGTGGTAAGAAAACCAAGGCACAAAAGACCAAGACAGCGTTGGTTACCAACCGACCCAACACAACCGATGTCGGCGCCTATGACGAGGATGCCTTCGGGGAGTAAGCTTTTGCCACACTCGAAGAAATTTGGATATTTTTGCTAACATCTGGTTGTAGGGACGACTTCATGTGAAGAATTCCTGTCTGATTTATATACCCCTCGCGGCTTCGTTACATGGCTTGTTTCTCACGCGAGTCACCTCTGCTTTCTTAAGCACTCCCTCTATGGGTCTCAGAGGCTAGGCAACCTTCGGTATACGCTTGCACGCCAACATCATCACGTCGCGGTGCTTGCTGCTTCATTCCACCCCATGACAGGGGCTAGAAGTCATGTCCAAAGATCTGTGATGATGGATAAGACAGCCGCGGTGTAAACTCGCCCTGTTGAATCCGGAGCTTCTTGTTAAATGCTTCATGAAGACTAGAATCGTTCATCAAAAACGTCGGTATTCACTTAGAAATGACGCGCACTCTAATAAGAACATATCTTTTAGCTGAGTTGGAATTGCATTGCTGTTGATACTGCAACTTGGTTGACTCCCGGCGTGGTTAGGTAAAAAGGATCTGGGAAAACGGGAAGAAGGGACAGCATAGAAGAGATAAGCGAGTGGTTCGATTTATAAAGAGATTGCATGCGCGATTCATAGACTGCATTTCAAAATACATTTCGCCTCCCTTTGAAGCTGTTTCTTTCTGATTGATACCTGATTTCTGTACCCCTGTGATGCAAGCTTGGAAGACGTCTGTAAGGGGGTCACCTGAAGTTATCTATATGTGCGGAGACTTGAAGGGGCCTGCCTACCCACATGTCATTGCCAACAACTATATTCCACAGTCTGAAAGTGTCTTCTTGGGGACTGAAGCCGTATAATATAGTTGCTTGTTCAATCATAAGTTATATTTATTTCTTCTCTCGCTGTCTAACTACATAAGTAGGTAGGTATGACAAATGTCTAGGCGAACACAACCTGTATTCAGGGCAGCGTAATAGAGGAAATATATCTATACCTTAACCAGAGTAGGATATAAAGGATAGATAGATAAATCGAACTTGGTAGTGGAAAAAGGGAAAAGGGTATTTCCGAACCCTTTTCGCTGTTCCGTTCCGTTCTTTCGTTCCTCTCTCGTTTCATCTCATATCATGCCTGTGAATAGTTACCTAGGTATCCATGTATGCATATACCAGATAACGCCGTATATAAAACGCCATCCGAAAAAGAACCTAGACCATTCCACTGCCAGTATTGCGCCGAAGGTTGCGTTGAAATATGTGATTTTCTATTTTCCGTTCGTGAATACTCGTTTGTGTCAGATGAGAACAGACGTTACGTCAATTCCGAGGGGTGGACAATTGTGCTCGACTTGTCAGCCGCTTTTGGTTCTTTTTGTGCATGTGCGGTTTGAGTATATACAATGAGAGGAATGGAAGAGAGGAGGGTATCATATAAAGTCATTCATAATATGATGTGTTAGAATAGGGCCATAATTACCCCTGACGTTCAGGTGGTATGCGGCACCTGGTATCTTAGGCCTTAAACAACATTACCGGCCATTCCCATGAACAGGGCATGGATGGCGAGGCTCAATGTCCAAAAGCCAACCTTTTTGAGGCGGCGGACACGGCTCTGTTGATCTTCGACGTCACGTGCGAAAGCTTCGTAGACCTCGGCTGAGGTATCATCCATCAGACCGCAGTCGTAAATAGTCCAAGAACCATCAAAATCTGATGCCCGCTTAACGATACGGCACCCAATAGGTATATATGTACGCTTTGCGTTAATGTAAGCTACAATGGGTCGGACAAGCGCCTGATTCACGTAGGACAAGTTCGACGTGAAAACGGGCACCGTCGCCTTGACGTCATTGAGATGGATTCGTAAGTCCATCACGAGGTATCGAGGCGGCTCCTCGTCGGATGTTGGTGGAATAGGGACGGCTGTAGTGTCATCGTCGTGATATACTGCCGGTTCATCGTGTATCAAGTCGACCACATTCGGCGAGTTAGCGTCCTGAATAGCACCAGGTTCATTGACGATTACCGGCTCTTTTTGACGAATGGGCCTATCGAGAATGTGTAGATATCGATTTGAGGTAACCGCTTCTTCAAGACGATCGTAGAAATCAGACATCACCTTTGTGATGCTGTCATCGTCATCATGTGGAAACCGGATGTCGGCTACAATGTCGACGTTGCCCTCGTAGATCCAACCAAAAGGGCCTTCAACCCCCCGGTTAAGATGATCGATCTTAAGTCCGTCTATCCGCAGGCGGCTATGCTTTTCCCATGCATCAGGCTCGCCTAGAGGATCGGCTGAGCTCTCTTGACCACCGACGAGCCCGTGAACTTGCCGAGGATGTATCGTGAAGAGGGACCCGTCGTACGAACCGGACATGTGGTTCGCCGACAAGAAGTCGTAGAATAGAAATTGCTTACGGAGTTGAGGAAGCTGGCAAGAGTATATACTGACCGAGAAAGGTCTGAAGCCGCTCGGCTGGTGAACGGTAATGAGTAAGTCTTCCATCTTGAAAGAATCAATCTCAAAGTCCCCAGGTTGATGCTCGTGCCGATAAGACAATGGATCCACGTGTACACCTGACCACTTGATAGATGTTCTGTCTATAACACCACGAACGCCCTTGATCTCAACATCTTTGAGAAGCCCCTTACCATTCCACCATTTGACAAACGATAGAGTAACGTTGACAGTGTTGAGGGTAACATCAAATTGCGTGTAGTTACCATCATCTTCTTCAGTGGCTGGGGACTCTTTATCAGAGCCTCGTTCAGCAGCTGCGACAGCCGCAGCATTGGAAGATGAGCCTTTGCTCACAGACGACTTGATTTGTCCGGGTCTTCTGGAAACAAAGACATTACGGAAACTGATCACGCCGTCTTTCCATCGTGGGACGATGGCTGACTCGAAAATGACGGTCACCCCAGCAGACTCGGTCAAGTAATCGCCAATCCATCGGGCAAGTGTTTCTACGGAGAGTTAGAGCCGGGAGAACTTAGCGAGCATCTGATTGTACTGACCTTGAGCAACGACTGTATTGATGGAAAAAATGACGAGCGAGAAGAACGTCGTCGTTCCAACCAGGATCCAAACAAGATGGCCGAAAAGAAACCATGAGACAAAGGCGCCCCATTCGTCGATGTTCCAGGGTCTCATGCTTCGTATGGAGATCCACTTGAAGCGCACCTTCAGCCGTTCCCAGAAGCCATTGGCTGCGGCGAGAAATTCTTCTTTAGTTGGCCGGTGAGGTAAGTGTGGCATTGCTGGCAGATGAAAATACTTTGACACGGACGATTCGGCATGGGGCAGCTTCGCTTCTGGCCGGGACTCGGGAACATTGGAGGCTTTCTTCTGGCGAGCTTCGGTTGCCTCAGGTTTTCCATTGTACGACTTGGACGACTTCGTTCTTCGATAAACTCTTGTCGTGCGGCCGCGGCCGACATGTATCGTTCGAGGCCATGTCTGTCCCGCCAACTTGGCAGCTTTCAGAATGGAGGAGGTGCTTCCAGATATGGTAGAATCGGCAGCAGCCGAGCATGTCGCGGCCACGGTGCTGGCTGTCGAGGGATTGGAGGCAAAGCCGACGAGCAACAGGCCTCCTGATGTGCATTTACGCCGAGCATTGGTGGTGTATGGCCGTGCTGTTCGGAGAAACGACGACCAGGGAGCTGTTGAGAAGCGTAGAGCAGGCGACGAGGGGAAGAGGGGGGTAGACTGGTTCAGGCGAAAGGAATTGAGAGGGTTTCGTGCCGGCGACACTCGTGACGAGAGATCGGCCGACTCATAGAGGGCTCGTAACGTATGGCGCCCCAACCATGGGACGGTTGACCTAGCCGAAGACATTACAGGAACAGTTCATCGTGACCACTCGATATGCATCATCGTAATGGTACCGCTCTCTTCTGAAAAGTGAATTTGGCGTCGACTGCAGATTGGACCAGTGAAAACGACTCAGTACTAGCTGACGATCTTGTACAAACAGTATAAATGTATAAGCATCAAGCACTGGCAGGTAAAAGGGCGAATATATGGCGGTAGCAGACCAGAAGTTGCGTGCCACAAGGCCGAGTGAGGGAGGAATGAATCAGTGATGGAGTCTGGAGAGACCGGCGCAAAATCCGTCATTGGTAGAAGTCGGACGGTTTCGAAATCTTGGTAGGTTAGATAGGCACCTAACACTAACCTAAACACGCAGTAGGTTAGCTTAGCTTCAAAAAGCTAACCATTATAGGTAAGTATACGATCTCCCATCCCTGTCGTATTTTTCGTTGTATTCACATGAAATTCTAGCAGCTATCGATAAGACTTTTTTCAACGGTGCCGCCCAGACATCCCACCAAGCGCCACAGTCCCACGTCTTATCGATTTTCATCACTACCTACAATACATCACATCGTTCTAAGCCAGACTTTCCATGTAAACCTCCATCCACCGCAAGCTTATAAGAGATCTTAGTTATTACCACGCCCAACACCGAGATCCCCCAGTGACAAACTTACATAACCACCCATATTGAGCTAATACGTTAGAGAAAAGAAACATCATGCCGGCACCAACCGCTCCCCTCAAACCCGTGGTCGACGACGCACCTGCTGCCGATGTCGCTCTGCCAGAAGCCGATAATGACGACGAGTTCGCTCTCGAGGGAATGAATGATCTACCAGAATCTAGCGCCATACAAGCGCCTGCCACAGCCCAGGGAGAGGAAATGGAAATAGTTGACGAGGAGGACCGCCCGCATTTCCCCCAAGTACAGAATGACGATGGCTCGTTCCGCGCCCAGTCTCGCAAAGTGCCCGTGCCTCCGCACCGCTTTAGTCCGCTCAAGTCCAACTGGCCTCAAATCTACCGTACGTTGCCTGGAATTGTCCCTGCCTGTGCCTGTGCCTGTGCCTGTGCCTGTGCCCGTACTCCGACCCGTCCCATACTTGGTTATCAATATTAACCTGTGATGGCCTACAGCTCCGCTGGTCGAACACCTGAAACTTGCCGTCAGAATGAATGTAAAACATAAAGCAGTCGAGCTACGAAACTCGAAAACCTCGACCCCAGGCGCATTGCAGAAAGGAGAAGACTTTATCAGGGCCTTCTGTTTGGGGTTTGATGTGCAGGATGCCATAGCTTTGCTCCGTCTAGATGATTTGGTATGTTTCACACTATCTTGCATTAACCTTCAAGAATTCATTCAGTGCGGCAACTATGACTTCGGAGACTAACTATTGCACAGTACCTCGAAACCTTTGAGATTAAGGATGTCAAGACATTACAAGGCGACCACCTGGCACGAGCAATCGGGCGCATAGCTGTCAGATCACCTTGCTTATTCATAACACTTGAAAAATGGCTGACCTGAACTTCAGGGAAATCAAGGAAAAACCAAATTCGCCATAGAAAATGGTATGAAGTACAGACCCACGACATCAAATCATAGCTAACCATGTTTAGCGAGCCGGACTCGCATCGTCCTAGCCGACAGCAAGATTACGATCATGGGAGCGTTAGTTTCCCACAAACCCCGAAAATGTAGATCATTCTTCACTGACTTAGGCACTCAGGTTCAAAAATATTCAAATCGCTCGAAGCAGCGTAGTGAACCTGATTCTTGGAAAACCCCCCGGCAAAGTCTATAACAATTTGCGGACCGTATCAGCACGCATGAAGGAGAGATTCTAGTTCGGCCCAATGGAAGACACCAACGTCCGAATGCAGACTTCCTAGACGATTCAGATTATCGTTCAAAAATCAAGAATGCATTCGGCAGTTAGATGAACTTGCAACGAAATATCCTCGTGGCTCCGCATATACCGGTCTGAAGCCAGCACGAAGCTCAGCCTCCGGCTTCTTACAAGGGGCTTGATCAAAGATCTACTTGCGAAAAGCGGAAGTAGGCGAGTATTATGGCAGCCAGATGCTAGGATGAATTGGCCTGCCTAAGTGTCCTCCGGGCTGTTCTATCTTTCTCTATGTGCCTAACCACCATAGGCAGGTATTTTCCCGAGATACCTTATTCATCTGCCCTTTTGCTTCAAGATATCCACCTTCTTTACAATACTACACTCGGCATACGGATCGCAGCACAGATTTGCAAGGGATAGTATGAGCCGTTGGGTTATAATGGCCTGGGATATTTGGACTGCTGGACGATCCTGACTTCGCCGCATCACGATAAAGTCATGAATGTTGCTCTATTAACTACGTGTTGTTAGTTATTTCAAACATTTTATAGCAACACGTACTAGAAATAGACTCGATGAAGTATGCTATTTGTTCTTGCAAGATTTCGATTGTCAGAGGAACGGCTAAAACCGATGGAACAACTCTTTGGCGTCTCGGAAGCAACTGGCGCAGTATGAATATATCAACAATTATCACCGAGCCATGCCTACTACTAATGTGAAATTAGTGCAGTGATCCACGAAACTTGGAGATTAGCAACTTTTCTTCTAGGGCCATTTTATTAGACCCTTGGGATTTCATGGAAAAGTCTACCTAGGTAAACATGCCCGTAGGATGAATTCTTCTCCCCGGTACAAGTTTGTATGACTTTAGATACTTGTATGAGCGAGCATCTGGGAGATTAAAGATAAGAATATTCATGCCAAAGGATTTCTAATGACTACAGATTGTTTTGAATATGTAACGCATAGTGAAAGTTACGAAACCGTGTGACAGAGCGACTATCACCAAAGAGTTTTCTCCTTTTTACCTTGCTTCTTCCTTTTTTTTTTTTTTTCTTTTTTCCTGCACTTCCCTTCCCCCGGCCTATGGACCTTTATCAGCAAATCTCGACCTTGTTTGCAGACGACAAACAGAAGGGGAAAAATAAGCACTGGTTTGAGGGATTCAACATGCCCCCTAACCATTGTTAGGACGTGCTTATCAGACCTAAGCAAGGTGGTAATTAGTTGGACTTCGGTCCGTTCATTGTGTGACCTCATCGTTCCTCAATTTAGCCCAAGAGTCTTAGGATCTGTATTAATGTATTTCGAATCTCACTTGGCGCGCTTCCTATCACTCACGGCACTGGACATTTTGCTTTTAGCACTATAGGTTTTATTTAATGTACCAAAATTTACTAGCAATAGGCTTTCAGTCCTCTTCCGTCAGCCCAAGGGCGGCTTTCTTCACACTTATCTCCTTCTTGGTGTTCTCAATGCTTGACTTGAGACGTTTTTGGAGAATAGGCATCGTTGTGGTTTCCAGTTTCGTCACATGCTCCTCCAGCTGCTTCTCGAGCTCATGGAGCTCGCTAAGCTGTTGCTTGCGTTCTCGGTCGTGGCCACCGTCATCATCATCAACATCTTCATCGTCATCATCGTCTTCATCGGAAATATCCTCCTCTTCTTCTTCATCTTCTTCGGAAGCCTGCTCTTCTTGAAGAGGCATGGGCGTATTTGCACCCATGGTCAAAGGTGTAGGAGCCTCTAATTGTGTCGCAGGTGTGCCACCTCCGACCTCTTCATCGTCGGCTAAGAATTCTCGTAACAAGTCTTCTTCCTCTAACTCTGCTTCGGCATCCATATCCATGTCTTGTTGTGTTTGGTCGCCGAAATAATCGTCAGGCTCCAGCTCGCCTTCGGCATCTTCATCATCCTCAGAGTTGGCATAGCCGTCATCCTCCATGATTAGATCCGTCCTGACTTCATCTGCGGCTGCATCATCCTCAAGCAGTTTATTCACTAGGTTCTGTGTTCGCTCCCACTGCTTCTCCGACAAGGTCTTCCTGAATCGCCGATTCGGAGCATCATGCATGGGGGGTGTAATGCCGTGCGGCCACTTGAGTTCGTTCTTTATTACCATAGGCGGCAACGGTACCATTCTAGCTTCCGCCTCGCTACCGACAACCCTAAAGCACAATAGCATCTCGGTGATATCTGAATTCTTCATCATGCTTCTGCGATCCCATGTCTTCATTGCTTCAGTAATAGTTGGCAACTGGACCAGAACAGCTGCGTAGTTGATGCCATTGATCGTGACCATTGCCCGACGTTCCCTACTGTCGATAAATTGCACGGAAAAATCCGCGCCACCATTTGCTTTAGGCTGGCCGATCGTACCTTCTGCCAATGCTTTCTTCAGGTACTGCGCTGGCTCGCCATCCATGACACGGAGGATGAAATTGGACTCTCGTTGAGGGTCTGTTTCGCGATCACTGGCCTCGGAGTCGTAGGCGTCACCAGGCCGATGTGGGACAGGCTCTCCCTTGGGTTTAAACCTGATTGAGTTGATAGGCGTACTGACGGATTGAGGCACAGCGGGCGCAGCTTTGATTTTGTGGGTGCTTTTATGTGTAAGTTTGATGGTCTTACTGGGGCGAGTTTCGGCTCGGCTGATGGACAGCGGTACGTCCTCATCGCTCTCGTAGTTGCGTTTCTTGGATTCGGTGAGTTTCGCAGTTGGCTTGGAGGTTCTCCCAGCCTTGGTCTTCGTAGCGCTAGGTGTCTGGGCAGCGATAGTCGGAGCAGGTGTACCCGGCTGGCTGTTGATCTTGATCTTGATCTTCTTCTCGGCAGAAGGGGTAGGGATGGCGCCGTCGCCGCTAAAGGACGACTGCCTTGAGCTTGTGTTGAGCTTGAGAATGGGTCGTGGGTTCTCAGCCGCAGGAGTCGCGGAAGCGACGGATGGAGGAGGCATCTCTTGGTGATTGGTATTGAGCTTCAAGGAAGGCTTGGCATTGATAGAAGCCATGACGGAGTTGTCTCCTGGGTAAATGGCGAGTTACCAAGGCAGGGCGAGACAACAGCGTCGTGCGGGGCAATGTAATATAATGTGACGCAAGTAGGGAGATGAAATGTCGAGTGCGGGTAGATGCAACGGTTTTGCTAATACTCCGGTCGAGGTTGTTGAGGGGGGATTGATGGCAAGATTCAAAGAGGTCCGGAAACGCTAGTTGGTGTGCTCGGGGACAGGAGATCGGATAGACCTTAGAGGTTGACAACGTGTAGTGTCAAGAATATGAGAGCACAAGACGTGATCAAGTCACCGGCCTTACACTTGGGGAGAAGGGCCGACGAAGTCGGTAGGCTATCAATAGAGTGTACAAGTAGAGGTCAGGTTGCGATCGTGCTAGAGCTTGTGGTCGCGTCTCAGTGTCTCGGTACTCTGAGTGTGGAGAAATACCGGTAGACAATACCTGTACATCTAGGTGTACATATATGGAAAAGGTGGATGTGGCGTGGTAGGTAAGGTAGTGTATGGTAGTGTATGCAGCCAAGTGGGCGATTTCTTGGATATACCGGTACCTGTGGAAGGTACGAAGGACAGTGCTATAAGAATACCCCTCACAGTGGGTTCCATGTCAACTATCTCCATCTCATCTACAACATCAATATCCACCTTGCTATCAATCAGTACCCGAGCGGTTACCTTGATGTCTGAGGAGGATCCACCACGCTAGTTTAACGTGCTAGGTAAAGCCTAAAGGGGAGAGTAAACCTTAGCTAAGGGAGTTCCCGTTGGACGTTCATGTGAGTACGGTAGTTGTACTGTAAGACCTTGAATTTCGTCTCACCGAAGGCACGCGGAAAACCCTAGTCTCCTAACCCCTCTCAGGGTCAGTGTAGCTTGTATGTGGTCTAACTGGGTAATCTTCGTGTTCTCATGTATTTGTACCTGTTGTCAGATGCAACTGCAATGGAAAAGGCAAGGGGAAAAGCAAGGGGCGAGCTTTCTCGCTCGTTACCAACTATAGCGTTGCGTGCAAGCAAGTGGCCAATCTGTTGGATTCTGGGGTATCTTGTAGTTGATTGTACAAGAGCAATGGAGGTGAGCCATTGTACATAGGTAGAAGCAATTGGTGGTAAGTACCTACTAATTGAACTTGTGGAGGAGTTGTGCATGGAATTCACCGGGGGGGGGGGGGGGGGGTCTCTTTAAACACACTGAATTATCAAAGGTACTATTTATACATAGTGGGTCAGTACCTCTGAGGACCCGGGGAGTCGGTAAAATGTATGTGACATAAGAGAAAACATCTCCTCGTGTACGTAACACTTCATAATATCAAAATCAGCACTCATGGCAACATTAAATCAGATTCTACGGTTTTCTACCTATACATGAAGATAACGTTGTAACGGACTTTTTGGGAAAACTATAAACACATATATACGGCTCTGGAGAAGTAAGTACGTACTAGGTGCCTTGCACGACGGATAGGAGGTACAGTACTAAGTGTACCTAGGTAGTTCGTTAAATTTAGTGGGTATCAACTGGAAGGTACGCTCCGCAATTGCTGCTGTGGTGGGGCCCTGTACCTAGCCCGCCGAGCCCTAGGTATTGTAAGGTCCAATCTGAGGTTGCTTGCAGCTTCACTTGACTTGACTTAAAACAACCAAATTCCCCGAGTTGGGCACATAGCCCGCCAAATCCAATACCTGCCTTCCCTCCCGTCCAATATGTCATGTTACTAAGCCATCTCCTCCAACCTTGCGCACGCGACACCCTCGGGCTTTCATTGTCACTACGCCTTATATCCTTTCCAAGGCTCCCCCTCCTTAACAGACGACGCAGCAGCCATGGCATCGTACAACGGCCACCGTCAGTACACGCCCTCCGAGATCCACCTCGCCTTCTTGCGTCCCGTGATCCTCCAGATCTTGCGCGCCCAGGGCTACTATGCCTCGACGTCGAGCACGATCGACTGCCTGACCGAGCTGGCCGGGCAGCAGCTCTACAATATCGCGAAGCGGACCGCCGAGCACGCGAATTCGAACAACTGCCTGGGGCCGCCGGGCACCCCCGACGTCGTCGACGTGCGTCTCGCGATGGAGGACTGTGGCGCGCTATGGCCCGGCGCGGATCCGGCGCCCCCGGCAAAGCGTCGCCGCCTCACTTCCGTTGACGACGACGACGACGATACAGCAGTAGCGGGTGGTGACGCGACGCCACGGGAGGAGTATGACTTTGAGGTGGTGGAGGACACGAGGGGCGTCGATGAGTTCATACACTGGGCTACGGGCCGCAAGAATCTGCGCATTCGCAAGATCGCCGCCGTTGTCGCGCCCCAGGGGACGATCGCAGCAGGTACAGAAGGGGAAGACGGTGCGGTAGAAGAGAGGGCAACAGATTACCTGGATTGTAAGCTGGCTCCACTCAAGTTGGCCTGATGGCCACCATATCGTCTCACCGTGACTAATAGCTTGCTCACTTCTAAACAGCATTGAAAAGGAAGCACAACAAGACGGATCAAGAGTCCAAGTACGCTGGCACCATTTTAGGACGCAGTATCGACCACGGCGACGTGCTGATAGAGGGTGGGGCTGACACGAGCCTGGCGGCATGGGCTGCTAAGATGAGAGAGGCATCGTTACGACCCCCTGACCCGCAGCCTACGGCAAACAACAACGACAGCGATTCTCGGCCCCCCAGTTCTGGGCTGAGTTCGCTGGCGGACGAGGAGATGGAAATGATAAACTTCGAGTGAGAGTCTGTCACATGGTTTCCACCTGCAAATCATAGATCAGATGCACAGAATGGGAGTATGTCTATTCCTCGCCGGAAAAAAAAAGCTTTTAGGCGGAAAGTGGCCTGAGAGGTATCTCTTTCTTATTACACGATACCCAATTTCACCCTCTCTCCAATACACCACACCGGCACCACACCGGTAATGAGAGGAGAGAGTTTTGTTGCATAGCTTGGCGTTAAATGTTTTTAGAGAATCTGTATCAAAGGATCGTCGTAGCAGTATTGCCTAGGATGTTGAAGACTAGGTGAAATAAGAGTTAATGAGGTTGCTGAAGGGTGAATAAACTGAACTTTTCATCTAGTTATGTACAGATTCAGCTTCGCAGCATAATACATCTGCAGTATGAGAGGAATACATCTAGGCTCAGCACGCCAGCAGGCTTCGCCCCTCTCTAATATTCCCTCATATAGGGATCTCAATTCTCTTGTCCTACTCAACTAGCTATGTCACATTACATAGACTCCATGCGCATACAAGAATATGTTTTCCAGATGTTTTGCTCTTTTTCAGTTGTTTCATCATAAGATGTCTATACAACCAGATAGCGAGCGATTATATGCATCCCAGCATCCAAGAACCCAAAGTATTCCTCTATTCCATACAATGGCTATATAACATAAAACTAAAAAGCTTGCTTCAGGGCGCTTCTATCCTATCCCTTCCAAGTATACTACCTCCAATTCTAGTAACACAGCAGTTGGGTATCACCAATATAAAATTGATTGCACAATGACACTTAAATTCCCCTAATCCAATAAAAACCTGTCCGCGTGGGTGAATATATACCCGATAACTTGTAGTTCTCCGCTTGTCGTAGATGTTGTACATCTCGCTCACATAACTGCACATTTCTTTTCTTTAGCATGGCTCGGCGGCATATCTGACGCCGAAGGGACATCTGTCCAGCCCGCAGCTTCTCCTCCCTCGGAGTCTTTGGTGTTCTTTTTCTTCTTGCGTCCTGTCCAGCCCCTTTCTCTAGCGTCTTGAAGATTTTTCAGAGCACCTCGACGAGCCCGACTTGGGCGGCGATTCACACTGGTTCGGTGGCGGGAGAAGAGCTGAGAAGAGGGTGTTGGTGGAGCGCCCGATATTCCCGGGTTGCTCCTAGGCCCATTACCAGTGATGGTCTCCAATCGCTCAACCGTGGGTTGATTTGAAAGATTCCCGGGGGTTGGCCGTGGGTGGCGAGGAACGGGAGCGTGGAGCACTGGGCCGTAGGAGCTGCCAGCGACGTTGGGTGGAGTCACATCAAATGCCCCAGCTAGTCCGGTTGGGGTGCTAATAATAAGTGGATGCTCAGGAGATGGAGGTCGTCGCGGGAGGAGACTGAATCGTCGCGGGCCATTATCATGCTCGCCATGTCTATTGGTAGACATCCGCGGAAGCTGCATGTTACCTAATGCAGAGCGAGCTGCTCCGGTGCCGTCCCTACTATTGTATAAGTTCATAGCCTCCCCCAGCCCCGGATTAGATGGTATTGATGCCGCCATCAACTCTTCATTGCTAAAATTTGTGGGTGGAGCAGAGTGAGGATAACCAGCAAGCACAGACCCTGTCGTGTGTGATGAAGTGTTGGGGGCCCTTGGCCATGTCGACGCGTTCGGCAGCCGACCAATAATAGGAGTGTCGATCATATCTCGGTCCCTCCTAACCTCAACTCGTGATAAGGGTCCGGTAGTAGATGATAAAGACATACCGATATCTGGTTTATAGGATCGAATCGGGCTCGAGCTAACACCGCCAACTGGCAGGGAGTTGGACGAATCGGGGGTGTACTCTGTGGAAGACGACTGACCCCCGACGGCTTGTGGTTCACATTCTGGTGTCACTCCTACCATTCTCTGTAACCTGGGTGTTGAGCCTTCAGGGGGAGGCGTTCCCATGGGAGAAGCATCGTATATGTCATCAGCACCAGGATCATCGTGGTGTGATTGTCTACTATGCATAAAAGCACTCAGCCGTGGAGCGCTCTCTCCACTTGTTGGACCAATGTCATATGTAGTTTGCTGAGATACCGAACTAGCATCCGAGACTTGCCTCGGTCGCTCCTTTGGGGGAGAAAAAGTTTGAATACGTGGTAGTTCAGGACGGTTAGTTGTAGACGTTGCCGCAGCTGGAGGAGGCCGAAAGACCGGCAGTATATTGGGTAATGGGGGTACAGGCGGTATGTCTTCAGCGGCGAGATGACTTCGGGCCGCATGTCCAATCCCTGGAATAGGAGTATTACGTAGGAAAGAAGGTAAATCTACTACCGGGTCTTCTTTTGAGTATGGTGGAGGGGGAGGAACCCAGTTATCAGCATCACTCTCATGAGGATGCTCCGCCCTACCATCAGCGCGTCTGTATTCCACATGGCCGGCAGCTGGAGGTGCAGGGTTCCGCTGGCGGTTGACAGCAGCAGCTGTCGCAGCTCTGCGCAGGGTTGTGCCTGACCGCGGGCTAGCATGTGTGTATGGAGCGTCAAGTGCTTCTTGGGCCTCTTCTAAAGAAACGTCATCCAGAGCATCTGGAACTGCGGGCGGTGATCGATCTCGGGCTGTCACCATGCGTCTTGGGATTAAGGGATCCTCCAAGTCTTGGTCAGCAGCAGGCGCTCGAAGCAGGGCTTCAGCCTGGCGGTTAACAGTGGTAGAGGCACGCATCACACCGCCCCTGTTCCCTCTTCGTTGAGCCACCGTCCTCCTCCGTACAATAGCAACCTCCGTGTCTATGTCTCGATGCTCCTCTTCGAGGGCTTCGGGCTCCATTGTACCCACCTCGATGGTAATCTCCTGCTCTTGACCATTCTCTATGCCATAGTCAAAATCGACGAGGGTAATTCTGCCCCCATCAACAAAATCAATACCTTCTTCTTCGGTAATTGGCCTGTTAGGCACAATCCCCTTAGATGCGATGATCAAACGCTCTTGAAGGGATGAGTCACCAAAGCCAGAGACCCATTTGACATTGCTAACACCGCCCGATTCGGCTATCATTCGTCCACTAATAAAATTATTACGCAGCTTATCACAAAGAATCTGCCATTGGGGAACTCGGCCCCCATTGTTCTCCTGTATCCGAGAGGGTGAACGAACAGAGTGCCCACTGCTACGACGGTGGAGATTAGGAGAAGGAGAGGAGTCCACGAGGTGGTGAGATTCTGGTATAGCTTCCAAGTCTTCGGGTACGCCATATAACCAAATATGTCTACCCTGGAACCCAGCACAGACCAGCTCTCCCTGGTAGTTGGCAGCAGGCAGAGTGCAGGGTAACAGCGGCCCAGGTGAAGCGGCGGTAGGGACAGGACCGGTAAAGTAAGTAGTACCATTACGAAGATCGTCTATTCGCACAGCACGAAATGTTTCGAAGCTCCTGTCATAGGTGAATGTCCATGTTGCCTCCATCGAACTCGACTCTTGCAGCAATACAGCATGACTGCAGTCCCGACTCGTGTTGGGGAACAAGATAGAAGTTGTCCACAATGCGCTAATATCATCGTTTGCTATTTGGCTGCCCGGATCGTAATACGGCGCCGTCAATATCACGGTATTCGTGCCCATGAAAGACGTCGTGGTGCCCAGGAGCTGAGTGCCATCCAAGGAAAAAGACAAGGCGTCGACTCCGTCACATTTGACAGCTCTCCGTTCAGTCAGAAGAGCACCAGGGCTCAGAGAGGAGACCTCGATGCCACCCTCATACGCAGCTGCCAAAACCCGACCACAAGGTGACAGGGTCATTGCGCGGGGTGTGTTGTCGAGGATAAGGGATTGCGTCCTACGGGGAGGGCTTTGGTTTAGATCGTAGAGGTCAATCTGCATGTCGGTTGAGAGGACGGCCAGAAAACTTCCATCGTCTACAATGCACGTTGATACCGGACGACGAAGGATCTTGAGCTCGCGTGTCACAGCCAGGCTGGGGCCTCTGAGATTCAAAACATATATACGAGAGGAATTGTAAGCGAGAAGATGGTGGCCACGGGGCGAGGGGCTGAATTGCATGCCTTCGCCGCCGGGGGCTGACGACGAGCTGATGGAATTGGAAATCAGTTTGACGGTGGTTTTCTTGGGTCGCAGGTAGGCCTCGAAGAGGTTTCGCTTTGCTTCGCGGGCAAAAGCCCGGCGCAAATTGGGCAGATCATCGTCAACGGTAGATGTCGCCGGTATGGAAGGGTGGCTCGTGGAGTACGAGTGACATTGCATCAGGTGGTGGGCGTAGAGATGGGCTTGCTGGGATATGCGCCTCCATTTTGAATTGAGCAGCACGAGAGAAGCGAAAGAATCAGGGTCGGTCAGCTGCAAGATCCTAGAGTTGTTGTCAGAATAAAAAAAGATAGCAATACAGAGGAAGAAAACTATGAGCGCGAGCCGTGTGCTTACTGCTGTATTATTTCATCGGGAAGTCTATCAAAAGCGGAAGGAGAACGCTGGCTGGGAGGCAATGGAAGTTTCTCGTTTGGCGAAGGAGAGCCCGGGGGAGAAACTGGTGAGGGCGACGATGGAGAAGGAGGCAGAGCGAGGAGTTCAGGAGATGCCATCGCGACGCGCTCACAGAAATAGCTATCGCCCGCGAAGCCAGCTAGCAACAAAGGGCGGTCGAATACTAGATTCTAGCAAAGCCGCGGGAATGTCAGGATTGCCAAGATCGGAGAGCGCTTCAAGCCATCACCATCATCACCAACGCGCTGTCCAGCTATGTTTGCTGTATGGGTTTGGGTGAGGATCGAGAGTGTCTCGTGGCATCGATAACGCATCGGCAGCACGTTCGTTAAGTCTGTATCTACCCGATGATGTGCTGACACTATATCCTTTCTGAATTGCTTGTGCACAGAAAGGGTCAAGAGGGAGGTGGCAGTACAGAGATCAAGGCGGCATGAGAGTCGTAACTGCAGCCTTGGCACGCATGGCTTACCGTTGTCTAAGTAGGCACCTGTCACCGTGACTGGAACTTTGAAGGTATTGCCGCTTTTAGATGCTTGCGGCCCTGTATCGGTTTTACTGTATTGACACTGTATACTGTACTCTCCTCCTGTAGCTATTTTGGGCTATTTGTAGCAGGCCGTATGTGCTAAGATGATGTACATTTTGACAGTTTATCGGCAAGCATCTGTGCACTGTATGTATGCGCTTAAAAAACCGCTTAAAGGCAAGAGGGCTCCCTCATTGGCCAGCAAACACCCCCTTGCGCTAAAAGATGTTTCGGCCAGCTGGGGATAAAACCCGGGGGGGCGTGAAACAAAAAGTGGTCTGAACAGGATGCCATTTCCTATTAAGTGTAACATGTATCCACAGTACCTCTTGCCTTAAAATAACTTCTATCTGTATAGACTCAATTTGCTTAGATGTAATAGAATGGGATACGGTGTATTTGACTCCTGAGTAAGTATTATCATAAAAAGGACCAAAAGAGAGATAGATTCTTACTGACTGTGTAAGACAATGTAACGGGCTGCTGAGGTCATATGTATCACACCTGCCCTTGTACATATGTAGTACTCACGCTTATAGTGAAGGGGTCGACGTGAAAGTCATCATCATTGGCCATCATCTTCATGGAGCTTGAATAAACACAGAGTTTTATCAGGATAGTACATGAATACATGTAATTTGTTCAAGTCTGTACAAATGTAGGCAGGCATATATATCATGCTGTTGTTGGTTTCCTTTAATTCCCCTATTGGCTATCTTTAACGTTGCTAACAGTAACAACCCATTGAAACGCTTATAAAGAAAAAAAAGTAAATATGTTTAACCAACATGGATTTTCTCTTTCTAATGATCAACTTAAGTAACTTTTAACTCACAGCTGTATGAAAAAACAATTACTTGAGCAACAACTTAATTGAATAGACAGGGGTGATGGGACATAGGTACTTACATACTAAATAAGTATTGTCTATTTTTAGTTGTTCATCCCTTGGCTTTCTTGCTCCAACTCCCTCGTGGTGTTAGTATCTACAAGTTGTCGGTAAACATCAGAATTATCTGCCTGGTCCTAGATCATCACTAATCACAGTAACCGCAATGCTTGTGCTCCATTGACACCGTTCAGTTCCAATTGTCAATACGGTGATATACATACCTACATACGTAGGTACAATGAATAAAGTACGTACCTCCCGTGCATTCTGTGCGTGCAGATCCAAGGTGGCGTCATCATACTATATACAGTTTAGCGCCGGCAAGTTGCCCCTCTTCCCAACAGGAATGAGATCCTCGAATCAATTATTGAACGGCATCTCTGATCAGGTAGATGAGTTGTAAATCTTCTTATCATTTTCTCTCTGGGAGGGCAATTGATTATTGGCACAACGCTCAAAGACAAGATTAGCATATGAAAGGGCAAACGTGGACTCCAACAGTTTTCGTCCAAACATATTTTTCTGTTCAGTGGACTAGCATAATTCTCATACTAAATACAATTGTATCAAAAAATCGCAGATATCCCCTCTACGTAAGTAGCAAACTTATGTACATACCTCGAAAGATGTGATCTACTGATACTAATGAGTTAGCTGAACCAAGGATCCAGCATCACACATGCCGATGCATAAAAGTAGGTATATGATGTCACTTGCTAAACAAATCTAGATGGCTTACTTAAGCTCCCCAACCTAATTGTATTCCCTCTAAGTACCCAGAGACATGTTTTTGCTCACATTGTGACTGGAATAGTTGCACTCGAGTTGGTGTGAGTAGTGATACGATTGCTACTGCCTACAGGTATCAGTCCATACATCCGGATCCAATATCACCGACGCTCAGATATGTAAAAGGTATCATCTTCAATATTCCTATCCCACCAACTGATACATTCACACTTGGAGTAGCCAGCTCTCTCTCACTCACTCTGACTGCATTCTTTCTAGATTTACTAGCATTCGAGTCTATCTACTCGCTCTCAAAAGTACTTGCCCAATTCATGTTCCATCGTTAGAGCGGACCGAGATCCAACCAATATGTCCACTAATAAATGTAACACGATGAATGCCTCGACGCGAGACGCCTCGGGTTATCTTCCCATAGAGCACTATGGAATGATCGGAAACATGAGAACATGTGCATTAGTTAGCCTAGATGGCAGTATAGGTAGGTGAGGCTCTCGATAGACTCGCATTTTATGGTTCTCAATAACTGACGAGCTTCCACCACTCCAGATTTCATGTGTTGGTGAGTTGGTATTTTCCAACTCCGTCTCTTTAACATCGGCATGGCACAGCACAGCTCGGACGGGGGATGTCACTCAGACTAGTAGCATTGCGTTTTCCCCACCACCGTCAGGAATATACTGTTACTTCCACATTGATTTCCGCGGTTGCCAATATCGACGCTGACACGGATCCCACTAATTCTACATAGGCCTGACTTCGACTCGCCATCTATATTCTGTCGTCTCTTAGACAAAGATAAGGGCGGACACTTCAGCATAGCACCACCGGACCCAGCTTCTTGCACAGCTAAACAGCAATATCTTCCCTCTTCTGCTATACTTCAAACTCGCTACATCAACGAAGACGGGGTTGTGAATCTCCTGGATTTTTTTCCGCGTCCGAAGAATTCGAACATTCTAACTGCAAACACCTCGCAATCCTCATACCGAGAGGCCCGCAGTGTTCCCGAGGAGCTCAAGAAATGGCTTGTCCGACGAGTCGAGTGTATAAGGGGACAGTTCACGTTAGGTATGTAATTGTATATACTTCCCAAAGTCTAGATCACTTACGATGACAACAAAGACGCCGAGGTATTTCCAGCCTTCGATTATGGTAGAGGATCCCATGAAACAAAAATCTTGCAAGAAGTCCAAGCATCACATGACGGCCAAAGCAAGACTGTCACATTTGACAGCGGGGACGAGAAGCTTCAGCTAGACGTCTGTATTTCCGATCATGGACTGTCTGAGTCAGTGACCAGTCCGAGCGTAGACTTTAAGAAAGTCCAACGTGGTGATATGAAGAGCGAAGGTGTAGTGGCAAGGGTGACGTTGCAGGAAGGCCAAAGTATCTCCTTTATCCTACGCAAAGATATTCCGAACCACATAACCCGTGATATCACTGCTGCGGTCTTAGACTCTCAACAACACGATACGCAGTCATTTTGGTACAATTGGCTGTCTAAGTCTCGTTACAAGGGTGCCTGGCGAGAGGTTGTATCTCGGAGCTTGATGATATTGAAAATGCTCACATACGAACCTACTGGAGCTATCGTTGCTGCCCCAACGTTTTCCATCCCCGAAGCCATTGGGGGTACTCGGTCAGTTTCATCTCAATATCCAAACTATGGTACTAATAAATTACAGAAACTGGGACTATCGTTTCTCGTGAGTATATATCATTCGTATTATTCCCCTTGCCCTGCTAAGCACGGAAGCCAATTCGGAGCTGTTCTTTTGAGACAGTACTTCCCCGTGCTAATAGCTGCAGTTGGGTTCGTGATTCAAGTTTCACGATATACATTCTGTTACGTAGTAAGTGCCATGCTTATTGTTCATATTACTATCATGTATATTGATGCATTTTGTCACAGTGGGATTCTCCGACGAGGCAGACGCCTACATGGGTTTCATAAGCGATCGCTTTCAGAAATCCTTGACTAAAGATGGTGCTCTACCGATCATGTTCACTATCAGGGGAGACACAGATATACCCGAACAAGAGCTTGACCATATGGACGGTTATAAGGGAAGCAAACCCGTCAGAATCGGCAACGGTGCGGCTTTCCATCAACAATTCGACATAGTATGTTTTAAACCCGCCATGTCGGACGTGAGACCCGCTATTGGCAGAAACATATACTGCCTGCTAAAGCTAACTGTTTTCACAGTATGGTGAATTATTAGATGGCATCTACCTATAGTATGTATTTGTACCTCATTCATCACATGTTTCTCACATTCACGGCCTACTAAGTCAAAGGTCATTTGCCGCCATCATGGGATGATGCTAACCCCCTGCTTTTACAGCAACAAATATGGAAAACCAGTGTCCTGGGACACTTGGGTATGTGTGCGTAAACTGCTAGGTAGGTCATTCAAGTGTCATAGAGGTTAATAATTCTTATTAACAAGTTATAGACTATGTTCTGACTATAAAAGACCGTAAGTGATCTTACAACCATACGTTGATATCGTATTAGCTCAAATTCTCGACCAGAACCGGACATGTCGATTTGGGAAGTCAGAAATAATAAACAAAATTTTGTTTATTCGAAGGTTATGCTGTGGGTGGCGTTCGACCGTGGGCTCCGGCTCGCAGACAAGCGCTGTCTTCCCTGTCCAAATCGTGCAAAGTGGCTGGAGGCTCGAGACAGTCTGTACGAAGAAATAATGGAGAAAGGTCATTATCTTCCGCTCCTAAGTTAAAATTCGCCTTAACTGACACTATGATGACCAGGGTATAATGTCGAGTTGCAAAGTTTCGTTCAGAGCTACGAAAATCGAACCATGATTGACTCGTCGATCCTGATTGCACCGCTGGTGTTCTTTATCACGCCCAACGATCCCAGATTCCTCAATACTGTTGACCGGATTCTCCTTCCACTTGATAAGGGTGGCTTAACAGTTACCGGTCTCGTTCATCGTTATAACAGCGAAATTTCAGACGATGGTTTGTCTTTTTCTCCCGTCTTTCCTGTCCGTAATAACTCGTTTTTATGCTTTCCTTGGCATGTCGATAATTTTTGGTCTCATAGCTTCATCTCCTTACCAAACCAATGCTCGTGAAGCTAAGCTAATTCGAGATCGTATAAAAGGTGTCGGCGGGCAAGAGGGCGCTTTCTCAATGTGCACATTTGTGAGTAGTTCCCAGTCACACAAGATCTTCTTCGAAGCTGCTCCGAGGCATTCCAGTACGAAAGCCTCCGATCATGGAGTGCTTGACGCACCTGCAGCACCTAAAAAACATACTGGGAATCGCGGTCACTAACTCTAAATGTCACAGTGGTTAGTAGAAGCGCTTACTCGCGCAGGCGCATACGACCGCAAATACCTCGTTCGCGCCGTGAACCTATTTGAGAATATGCTAGGCTTCTCAAACCACAATTCGATGTTTTCAGAGGAAATTTCACAGACGGGTGAGCAGCTTGGAAAGTGAGTTATTTTTCGGGATATATACTCCCTCTTCCTCGCTACTTTCCCAGCATAACGGCTTCTTGCTTCACCAAATACATGCTTCGGAGGTTTCTCGCGACTTCGATGGCTCTTTTGGTCATGCTCATTATGTCATTACTGATTCTGAGTGTTACAGTACACCCCAGGCCTTCAGCCACCTTGCGCTCATCTCGGCCGCATTTAACCTCGATCGCGCTATGAATGGGGGAGTAATTAGGGGGTGAGGAAATTGCTAGTCGACACTGCTCGACTGGTATTTCATGGAGAATTCATAACGAAGCTGAAACGTCCTCTCGTGTCTCTTGTAGAACTAAGGTTCTACTTCCTACTTTACTAGGGTGTGTTTTCATTCACAGATGCATACTCATATGTATGACCTTGAACAATATTCCATCTTATTTAGCTCATCACAATTCACCTTGTCGCGCCGTCACTAATGTATGCTTGGAGATGCGTAGATTATTCTTTGACGTTATTCTAACGCCGGGTATCTACGAAGTCAGAGGTGTGCCGGTTGCGATAGACGTAGAATGGCGCAGATGGATCTGAGACAACTGCAACTGACGTCCGTTTCGATGGTGACACTCACGCTAACATTAAATCAACTCTTTGGGCCATCTGGGGAATCCCAGGTCGTTTTGGTCGAATGGCTGGCATAAGCAGTCAACGGTGACTAGTTCGCGACCCGGAATCAAGCTAGATTGAGGCACAGTCTCTCTAGTGTCGGTAGATGAGCTAGCCTTACTACCACAACCCACAATCCCGGGGTTTAGTTCGGCAGTGATGTTGATGACTAAATCTACCACGCCGCATTCTTCTTATCATGAATTTACTATAGAGAGAGAAAGTCTTGCTTGTTTAGCAACGATACTAATAAAAGGGGAACAAGGGACGACTCAGTCAAAAAAAAAAAAAAACCTACAACCGACATAGATAACTGGAATGGTTATTCGAGTCCCAAAAAGAGTTCTTATATCTTGCCACGGCTTTCGACTCTGACTAACGTAACAGAGCCATAGTCGTTTTTTTGAAGATCTAGTCTCTCAGATAAGGACGGAAGAAAGCCAGTGATCAAGATAATAGTACCGGCAAACTGACTAAATAGTTCATTCACACAACCTCGAGACTAACAGTAAGAGACGACCGGATGTTACATGCGGCAGTATATAAGTTATAATCTCGTCGCCAGACTCTTCTAGTTGGTTTCTCTTCCCTGGCAGCTATTCAGACGATCACCATCTTTATGGTTCGTCTTTAGATATACGTTAATTAAGTATGAAAGAGGGGTGGTAACATGTCTGCCAAGGAGCAGCTGGACAATCCTGCGCCTGGTCTTGGAAGAGCCCCGGAACGAAGGCACTAGGCCTTGCCTTTTTCATTCTGTGATCGACAACACAACAGTAAGAGAGCTCAGATCGTATATTCTGGATAACCCCTGATCGCCCTTCTGGCAGTGTTTTCGAAGTTCGAGATTCCCTCCCTCTTGAATCTTTCTAGCATATCTCGCTGGCAGTTCAATGGTCTTGTTGAGATGATCTCGGCTGTCGCTCGCTTATCGCCAAGCCAGACGAGGGCAAGGGCAGAGAAGGAACTGTTCTAGACTAATATAGTTGCTTAAATATCGCTTAAGCCCCAATGATTGCCTTGGCCTCGGCAAATTTTCACCGACGACCTGTATGCCGGCACGGAATATCAACTCACCCCACCGGCCTGTCAGACCAGAGTAGGAATCAGCGGCGGCACACTCACGGTACATACTCACCTGCAGTCCGGCACCCAGTCAACAGAACCAACTGGTCTAGTTTCCTATGGGTGATGATGAGTTCACTGTTCGCCGAATTCCTCGCAGCCATCTGGTATTAGTTGTTCTCTATATTTGCAGCGCCACAGACGTCACTCAGCCTCGGCAGACGTTCTTATCAATGGAATGAAGAAACCAACTTTATATACTTTTGAAAGTTGGCATCGCTGATCCATCTAGCCGGTGCGTAGCCCCAATTGCGTCGCTATTGTTTTGAGTTGCGTGATCATTCATCTTGGCAATGGACATATACCCAACATATATACATGATTTATCTGTCTACACCGCTTCTGTGAATCGCACAATGCCAAGTCTGCCAGTGCAAAGCCGGCTGGCCCCCGTTCTACTGACGAAACTGCATAGCGTCGTTTCTTCCACTTAATCATCTAGTGTTTGAGCTGGAAGCGTTTCCTAACCTCAATTCATAATTCTCTTTCATCAACGATGAAGACTGATCACGAAATAGAAGAACCACAAAACGCTTTTGATAAGTAAGTTTTAAGTAATTTCGTTATCTTGAGGAGAGAGTACTCGAAAGTGATGAATATGTCGTAAGGACTAATGGTCTTCACATCAGGGACTCTGATGACGTGTTTGGCGAGGAAGATACCCCTTTGACCGACAACAATCTTATCCCGAGAACACGACGACCGAGCTCATGGTCACTCAAAGCTCTGCGAGTAGCTAAAGACCTAACCTCTATTGGGCTGTCTTTGTTTACAATTGCCGTCGTCTATCACCTTCTTCGGCTTTCACCAGATGTTTCTCCGAGTCCAAAATCATGCAATTGTGGCAATTCAACAGCGGAGGCCGTGGCAAGGGGCTGTGAGTATGACGAATTGGGCGCAGCGTGGCTACCAGCGCACTGCATCGATCGAGAGCTTCTGAACGTGTTTCACGAGTCCGGTGACGGACCAGGTGGGCATTGGCAGTACTGGTCCGACGTCAACCACACGCATAGCATGACTCTCGAAGAAGTGGGATCTCTTGCCGACGACGTAGGAAGCAGATTTTACACGACGTTCCAATGGCACAAGTCTCACTGTTTCTTCTACCTTTGGAAGATTCAGCGCTCGAGGAGCACAGGTGTCACAGTGGAGGCAAGATATGACAACGAAAGACATACCAAGCACTGCGGGGAAATGTTTGAGAGTCCCCCAATGCCGACTTACTCATACGTGACTCTGGATTCCGACAGTGAAGAGGAGCCAGATTTCGTGAAAGACTTACATAAACATACATAAATGACAATAAAGAAGAAGCATGACCACAGTCAATCCACAAGGGAGATTTGTGATATAACACTAATCTTTTCTCGGCATCTTGATTTCCATTCCTGAAGATGTGCAAGACGTCATTTCGATGGATAAGACAGAAAATGTATGGAACCTATTACACCACTGAAGTGTCAATAGCTCTGTCTTGCTTTATAAGTAATACATGTGTACGGCGTTGAAACACAAAGCCAGTAGCGACACACCCGAAATGCTGCAACTAATACACTATAGAAGCAGAAGAGGTACGTATTTATATTAATATACGGGTTCGAGTAGCTCTCCAAAAAACGAGCACTTTAAGGCATCGTACTTTATATCCATGCTATAGGGGTAATACATACGTACAGTGTACACCTGGGAAGGATTAACTATGTGATGCTGCACCCATATTTGACCCAAGGATGCCTACCAGGTAGATGCTTGGGGGTTTCCTTGCTAGATGTGCACACCCAGAGCATACCACGGACCTCAGGGGTATATGGAGAAGAAGACTTGTTTGTATGTAAGCGCTTGTCGAAGTCTTTGTATAGGGGTTACATGAATTATTATTATCGCACCAAGACTCAACTTCTTCGTGATCTAGACTGTACTATATACATAAGATGTTCTTTGTCTTTAAGGATCGCGATAGCGCGTGATATATTGGTCGGGGTTTTGGTTGGAGTCGTACTCAGCATAATATAGTATCGTGTACAGGTCGTCTCACGATATGCAGAAACAGGAGATTTGAGAAGCCGTCGAGCTTTCGACATTACTAAGTAAGCTGAAGTGTAGTGTATAAGGTAAGCATCCGCTCAAGGGGATGCTTATGGGTTTGTTCGAGCTTAAAGTCTTTTATTTGTTCGCTTTTGCTACCCTTTGCTTATGGGTTTGTTTCTGCGTTGTCCTGCATGTTCACTTGATCCAGAACCGAGCCGTGTGAGGTGATTAGCCTTATCAGTTACTTGAGCTTTGCCTTAGTAAGTTACCAAAATACGACCGTACGACATTCTGAAGTCAGCTAATTTACTGTTGACTCTGCATCGAACTTATTCTCTCGTTTACGACTCTCGCTCTCCTTTCATGTCTTGTAAGTTATGGTAGCTTTGTGTTATGTAAGCTTGGCCAGATGCTGCCGCATGCAGATAAAACTTTTCAAAAAGATTCGTATAGCCGGGTCCATACTATTTAGATGTTGTGGGCGCATATGAACGCGTATCTACATCCACTGTATTTTGTTTATATACCTACTTGTCGTGATAAGGAGCCTTTTAATATGTAAGCTATTACACAATCTCGGCGTCAAAGCGCGATGTTAGTAGCAACAGGTTCGAAGCTTTACAGTTATCACTATACAACCTAGACCACCACATGTACATGCAGAAGCTGAAAACGATGCATGTTAATATGCAGGTTCGTCCACTGTGGAGGTTGACAGATGAAGCGAGCGAGCTGAATTAAGCTTAAACTTCAAGACGTTGCATTCCCAGGTCCGCCTAGCTGACGGCCAGCTTGGCCATCTTGGTTTTTTAGTAAGAAAGGCTGAGATCCCTCTTTCCAGCCAATAGCATCTTATTCGAAAATTGGACTATCGGCCCAGAACTGTGAAAACACATGATACCAAGAAGACCCGGGGCATACCTGGCTAGAAGCTGGCCGCATCAACACTAATTTATGCCCTTGCTCATGCACACGTTTTCCCTGGGGTGGTCGGATCGGAATAAATTGCTAATACGCGTTGCCGTAAATAGATCCCACGGGCGAAAAGAGAGCATGCAGAAAAGACAATACCATCCACGCCCAGCTGCCTACTGTGGTGATAGCGCAAGACACAGATGTGCCCATTTCTGCCCGTCAAGGTGCTACGCTAGTCCACATCCAGGCAGATCAAGTCAATCAGCATACTGCGCTAGTTCTAAAAAGTAATAGTTTTGTGCCACTGCGCACTAGCGGAAGCTGGGCAAGTACCACCACTTAGCAGTTTGGCGGACGCTAATGTCGGCTTGGCGGAAGCTAAGGTAGCCTTGGCGGGAGGCTAACCTTTAGCGCAGGTCGAAGGAAGGAGAAAGTCGAACGACACAACATACGACACAGAGTAAGACTACTCACCAAGTTCGTCCTTTAGACGTATTTTCGCCATCTACAATGCCTCTTTGAGAGCCCTTAATCTTATGCAACCCAATCTTGAGCAACAATACAGAAAAATTTATTCACCTTATTTTCCTTCCTCCATAGCGAGCGTCCCAAAAATAGATCGCTCTTCCCGTATCTCTCCTATACGTGTAGCTTTCCTGTTCACACTCGGGCTGACCATACATGAAGCCGATCCAAAAGTCAGGAATCCGATTATACACTAATGCAGCGTGCAGGTGAAAGTCATGATATTACTTACTATGTATCGTGTGATATTGGATACTGGTCTCTTCATAATACCAGATAGCTAACTGCCGCTTATAGAATGATTGCCTGTTACAGTCTGGTACTACACACCTACGACATTGTATCAGATCTTCACGTTAGAATGCGAGGTGAGCGGTAACAGGGTGGGTATGTTTGTCTCTGTGTTTTGTTTCTGTGCGTTTCGTTTCGACAGGTTGATAGCTCACCATTATACTGGCTCTATCCATCCGAACTCTTCAAGTGCTCATAGGTTGATACATTCTCAGAGAAGCATCACCAGATATTTCGACGTAGGAGGTATAAGCAGAAGAACCCTCATATATGGTACTGTCGTATACTATTCCTAGTGCAGCCAAGTGATGTCCCAGATCATGGTGTCTTCGAGCTGAGCTTACCTACACATTCTCTATACCAGGCGCAACCCCCTGTAGATGCTAGCCGGCATCATGGTTGACAACACAGCTGTCCCCTTCTCATCTGTGCTACATAGAGTATAGTAGTTTACGTATACGTTATGAGCTTCGAAACAGTGACCGGCCTTTCACTTAGTGTAGTTGGTTCTCGCTTGCAGTTTTTCTGAGTAAGGCTGTGCAACGCTCTTTTCTCCCCTATTCGCCCCTTGTCGCCCATCTTCCAAGATCCTTGAAGCCTTGGCAAACCGTCAACTCTATTGACACAAGCCTGGGCAGTACTGGGCATACACTCCACCCTCCACTCGATATACTTACTTAGTAGTACCTGCACTTACACTCTCTAGGCTCTACGATACCCAGCATACTGAGTACACATGTAGCTAGGATACAACAACCCTGGCTATGATCCCGAGCTTGGGTCTTCAAGGTCAAGGATCCCGTCCCCACGCTTTGGGGCTGACTTTTCACCGTTGACTCCCGCTGTGTTCATGGTGTATTCGACACCGTAAGCATCGCATCATGAGGAGTGCCGAGTAATCACGGCTATGGGCGCTCATCGCCGAGCATGGGATCGAGAATAGCTCCTCCAAGAACGGGTAGGACAAGCCCCAAAGCTTGTTCGTCCGCGTGTTACTATAAGAGGCGCCGGTCTGCCGCCATCTCTCAGACAGAATATGGAAGCACCAGCCCTCACGCTCTCTTCTTCTCTTCTCCCTTCCTTCTCCCTTCCTTCTATCCTTCGAGCCATCGTGGCACTTGCCACTTATTTTAAGGTCCATTCCTTCCTTCCGAACCCTCATAGACTTCGTTTTTAAATATAGACTTTTCTATTTCTTCATCCTTTTGGTATCTCAGCCTTAACAATGAAGTCCTTCTCATACTTGGCGCTCATTAGCGCCCTTGCTCCCTTCACCGAAGCCGGGTAAGCTATCTTCGCCGCAAGTGACAAGGGCCGCGCGGTAAACTAATACTTATCGACAACAGAGCCGACCAGAACGGTGTCGATCTTCTGATTGACAGAGTTCCTGTCCAGAACACCTTCCCCCAGACGGGCCCCACGCTCACGGCTGCTCCTCCTCCGAAGAAGGAGTATGAATACATTGTCGTGGGCTCTGGCCCTGGCGGTTCTCCCCTTGCCGTTAACTTGGCCAAGGCTGGACACAGCGTTCTGCTTATTGACGCGGGTGGTGATTATGGTCATCTTCGAGAGGTTGAGTCTCCTGCCTTGGCCAACCCTGCATCCGAAAGGAATGAGGTCAGCTGGGGCTTCTTCACTCACCATTATGCCAACAAAACACAACTACTCAAGGACCGAAAGCTGAGCTACATGACACCTTCTGGCCAATATTACAGTAAGTGAAATATCGGAATATATTGGGCCTGATCCAGGAAGAATCGACTCTGTTCTCCTGAGTTTCATGAGTCCAGCACAGTCACTAACTCCAATGTTACAGGTGGTGTGAACCCTCCCAATGGCTCCGAGCCTCTGGGTACCTTCTATCCTCGCTACGGTGGCTTGGGTGGTTGCTCTGAGCACAATGCCCTGGTCAGCATTCTTCCTAGCAAGAATGACTTCGACTATATTGCAGACTTGGTCAATGACCAGTCCTGGAACAACGACAACATGCGCCAGTATTTCCAGAAGTTTGAGCATCTCGAATACAAGGTCAACAGCACGGTTGGCCACGGCACTAACGGCTTCATTGATATCAGTGTCGACCCCATTGGTGTTGCCACCCAGGACATCAAGTTCACGGCTGCTCTTCTCGGCGCTGCCAAGGCATTCGGGGTTGACTCAGACGCCCTCTACGCTGCTGTCAACAGCACCATTGCCGCTGCCAATGCTAAGGGCAGCGTCGACCCCTTTTCAGAGCTGCTGCCTCTGGATGTATCCCAGCCTATGGCTGATGCACTGAGCTCCATGCTTTTCCAGGACATCAACCTAGTCAACCCTGAACGTGACCAGTTGAAGATCTTCGCCCAGCTTCCCATGCACATGGACAACCTTCACTACCGACGTTCGTCCCCCCGCGATTATGTTTACGACACTGTCAATGCCAAGAACAAGGATGGATCCAAGAAGTACAAGCTCGACGTCGCTCTCCACACGCTGGTGACCAAGGTTACCTTTGAGCAGAAGAACAGCAGCTGCGCTAAGCCCAAAGCCAACGGTGTCGAATACCTCTACGGTGAATCCCTCTACCGGGCCGATCCTCGCTCCAGCCTGACTGTGGACTCTGGTACACCTGGCTCCGTTAAGGCCACCAAGGAGGTCATCGTTGCTGGTGGTGCATTCAACTCCCCCCAGATCCTCAAGCTCTCCGGTGTTGGCCCCAAGGAAGAGTATGTCACGCCCCACGTCCTCCCTTTCATATATACATTGCAAGTGCGAACACTAACCTGTTTCTACAGACTCCAGAAGTGGAACATCCCTGTTGTTGTTGACCTTCCCGGTGTCGGTAAGAACCTCCAGGATCGCCTGGAAGTCAGCGTAAACGCCAACTACCCTACTAACTTCACGCGCATTCTCGACTGCACATACCTGAGTACCGAAGACGACCCGTGCTGGAGCCAATACGTCAGCGCCAACAACACCGGCGCCGCCAAGGGTACCTACGCTTCCAACCAGGTCTTCGCCGGTGCTTTCTGGACGTCCAGCTACTCCGAGGACGGCGAGCAGGATTTATGGATCGGTGGTTTCCCGGCGCTGTTCAACGGTTTCTACCCCGGCTACTCCACTGTCGCCGCGACGGCTGATAACAAGACCTGGTGGTCATGGCTCGTGCTGAAGGCTCACACCCGCAACACTGCCGGCACGGTCGAGCTACGCAGCGCCAACCCTCGCGATACCCCCGTTATCACTTTCCACACGCTCTACGAGGGTCTGTCCAAGGAGGAGGCCGACAAGGACGCCTATGCCCTGGTCGAAGGCATCCGCATGGCCCAGAACTTCTACAAGGAGGTGCCCGATATCGACGGCCTTCCCAACGTCTTCTGGCCCCCTGCGGAATACGAGACTGACGATGACCTCCGCGACTGGGTCACCGAGGAGGCCTGGGGACACCACGCCTCCTGCTCGAACAAGATTGGTGCCGATAACGACCCGAACGCTGTGCTCGACGGCAACTTCAAGGTCCGTGGCACACGTGGTCTGCGTGTTGTTGACGCGTCCGTCTTCCCTAAGATCCCGGGTACCTTTGTCGTGGTGCCCATCATGATGATCTCCGAGAAGGCCTCGGCCGCTATCCTGAGCGGAAACTAAAAAAAAAAAGAAGTCGGGAAGACTGATTGATAGCACTGAGATATCCAAGCCTTGTGTATTCTCCTGTATATAACTTTTCAATCTCTTTGTATATTTATATTACGTAGCATGTCATTTTATTGAAATACTTTCTTCCATTTTGAAAAATGTTATTCGGACTGGGTAAATTGTAGAAGTCGCCACCTAGTTTACTATACGCTATGTCTTTGCCATTGTGTAGTATGTGAACTATTCATGCGGTGCAAGCTGTCGTGTAGATAGATTTTGAAGCGAAAGCGTTAGATACTCGAATGGCCTTCGCAATGGCCTCTCATATCGGCTAAGCTCGAACCTAGGTTATTGATCCAGTAAGCGTACTGATTACTATAATGAAGAGCCAAGATGCTGAGACGTTTACATACTTCTCTCAACACACGATCCGAGAGAGAGAACGAGAGCAGCCCTCCATAGGTGCGTGTGGGGCTGAGCACCTGGGATGTTTCTTGGCTTAGGTCCTCTTATCTTGTCGGTGCCGAGCATGTCTCATCCTGTACCATAGTGTAGAGGGAAAGGAAGTTAGTCCGTATTAGCTCAGCTTGGTTTCACTTGGCTGTTCATGCTATTTCAACTTATACTTGTTAGATTTTATGAGTCATGAATGAAGATTACGGATATAATCTTATCATAGCCATAGAGTTGTAGTATGAATAAACCAGAGAGATCCAATGAAATACGAAGAAGGCCATGCCTGTGATGACCGCCAGGGAGTTACGGATGGCACATAATAATCTGTATCCGCTGCGGAATGGATACATGCTTTTGTTAGCCCTATTGCTTCTGCGTCTGCGTCTGTATGTATGTGTTACTTCCCTAGTCAAAAAAGTCATGCTATGCTAGCATAAACACTGCATTTCCCAATCTAGTATCAGTTGGGTTTTCGCCTCGGCATGTTTTTTTTGCTGAATACTTATTTAGTAGCCATCTAAAACTGGTTGCTGCCTAAACCGCAGGCCAAATGCAGGAAAAAATATATAACTCCTTGTATAAAGCGCATAAAATAAGGGGTTTTATAAACTCATATATTAAGAAAGGGTTAACGTAAAACAGGCATATAGCGAAGAGATAAACAAAAGAGTTAAAGCCTTTAATGCAACCCTCAGTTCAACCGACTCCTCGGCCAACAAAACGAATCGAAGCAAGTCTAAAATTGTTAAGTCGCAAGAAGAGAACAAAGTTACTCCATCAAATTTACTCTATCTGATTATCAGCCTCGCGGAAGTCGGAGTAATTGTTCAGGTGAAGATAGAGCAGGTTTTCTCAGCTTGCCTCCGCTAGACCGTAATCACATGAAAACCACCTCGTCAATAGGGGGGTTTTACGTTTAGCCGTCGTAGCTTAGTCTCTTAGATCTACAGGGCTAGAAGCCCATTGCTTATCATTACCACAGTTTCCCAACCGGCCAGAGTGTGGTTCTAGGACTTCCAGCGAGGAAATACTCAACTTCGGCTTCAAAGTATAGAAACACGCAGCCCAATATTGTATATAAGCGTCTTTTCAGCACTAAAATAAACGCCCTGTAAGCATTATATATATGCCTGTATAAACAACACTGCTAGTAGAAATGTAGCCATACAAAGGTTGGACAATTATCTCGCGTTTGCTTATATTGTTGATGCCTTACCGAGGACGATCCCTTAGAAGATAAAGACCTGTATGCTGGGTTCTTTGTCAATAGGAACATATAGAAAATAGAGAGGAAGTTGATGTACAATTCTATTATACATTTCTTCAAAAAGAGCTCGATAGAATAGGTGAGGGGATTGCGGCAGCTCCCAGCCTTCTGTACACGCCATCTACCTATCTCTAGAGTCGGTTTAGATATTTATACAGACAACATATATACACAGAGATTCAGCAAGTTTACAGGGGCAGCCGACGATATCCCTGTCTCCTCTGTCATCGAGAATATCCCGGTCGTCATGCCCCTCGCGTTTTTGGTCTGACTTCTGACCCAAGTCTTCAAGTGATAGATTGCTCCTGTGCACTTACCATCTCCAGCTGTAATGCTTTCTCATATCCGAATTTGAAGCCTCGGCGGGGAATATGGGTGAGCTGGAGAAGGGGGGAGAAGGGTCGACATTTAAGTTCCAGGCCCTCGACGCCGATATTCCTTTGTCCGTTGTGGAGGTATTGACCTCATTACATAGACTTGAGGTAATTGCTCTCCTTGATCTTAGCCTTGCGCTCGCGACGCATGGCACGGCGCAGATCCTCACGCGCGCTGACGGCGGCTACGGCGCCCTCAGTCGTCCCCGACTCATTCGCTGGCAGGTTGATGGTCTGGTGCTGCAGGGGAATCTTGGGCGCCAGTGCCTCGATGTTGCCTTCTGCTAGAAGCTTCGCCTCTAGGACTCGCTGGCGCTTTGCAGCTATTCGGCGTTGCTTTTTGGATTTGGCTGTTGGGAGGGCACATGTTAGTTTTTCTTCTTCTAGGTTTAAGTGTGTCTCTTTGAATGAGAGAAGGGAACCACGAGGAGTCTCGTGTTCTGTGTATGGGTATATGGGGGCAGCTGGTGCATGGAAGGGGATATCAAGACAAAAAAACACATATGAAAACCTACAAAACTCGTCTCCGGCATCGTCCGCCTCTCCCTCGTCTGCCTTCTTCTGCACATCTAGACACCCCCAAAGCCATTCCGGGTATGCATCATCGGCAAGCGCAACGGGGTCCGTCTTGTTCTTGAAATAGTTGAGGCCCGTCAGAGTGGTACCTTCAGGACATGATGATAAACTCTGGCCGCTGCCTTCGCTGTCGGCTAAAGGTGTGCTCAAGGGAGGATCGGCCGTCGCCGTCGTCGCTTCTGCCGCGGCGGCGTATTGCCTTGTTGCAGTACTGGAGATGGGTCGGCTGCGAACCGGGAGACTCCAGCTCATCGAGGTCGGAGTTCGAGGCGAGGGGATGCGTGTGCTTAGCGCTGAGGCGCGCTGTAGACACCGCCGGCAAATCATTGCGATTCTGACTGTACTCGTACTGTATCACAATGTATCGTATATCCCTGCGCGAAGTTGCGGAAGGCGAAAATATTCTTGTGCATGGGCTATAAAGAGCCGTTTGAAGTTGTCAGCGCTCTTGAAGGTTCTGGCGCTCGGTTGTGGAACTGGTTCGGGCCAGCAGTTGAAGCTCCAGAAATTTTGTATGGGGTGGTCGGAGCTTCGAGGGTGAATTGGCCGATGGCTGCGGCTCTGGCCGGCCGGTCGGTCTCGGTACGTACCTCTTATGTATATACATTAGGTACCTAGGTATGTACTTATTTATGTACAAGTGACCACGGGCAGCCCACTTTGACGACGAAATGCAATAGGTAAGGTAGGTACATGCAAAGCTGGAAGGCTCAACAGAGGTACTTGCTATAAAAATGAAGGAAATCAGGAAACCAGGAAATCAATTGGTGGTGATTTGTGGATTGTCAACTTTCATTCGTCTTTGTAATGTTTTATGTACAGTCATAGGTCTTACGAGCATCTCAAAGTGCCTTCATCATAAGCCTAAGATTTCGCTCATCGCTCGCTCCCCTTGCATCTCTCCCCTCTATATGGCTATTGTGTCTGTTATTGAAGGACCAAGTATACGATGTCGTCGTAGTTAAGCCCCTAGTATAGGTGAAATCGCGTGCTCTTTATTTCTTTCCATCGAGGTAGTTCTGTTGCTCAAACAGGTATCCCCGTACCCGATGGTCCTTGAGCATCTGGAGGTATTTCTCTAGAATTGAATCAGCTCATGATCTGCTGAAATGTATATGCACCCCATTACGAAGCTTGCATGCGCGTCCGGGGGGACGAGGGGTTGCCGGGGCCGACTAACCTCGTAGAGGACCGCATTTCTCGAGATGATTCACGCCCTCGCGGTAGTAGCATTTGCCGAGTTCTTCGCGGACCAAACGGCCCATCATAATATTCACCCATTGTTCACGGATCACGGCATCTTGAGCATGCTTCAGCCTCTTGTTGTCATCGTAGTCGACACCTTCAAAGCTGGGAGGGACGGTCGGCTTCTTGGCCAGGAAGGCCGCGGATTCGGGAGTCGGCATAGCGGAAACGGAACCGCTCGTGATTCAACGGACGTCGGTGTATTATACGGTGCTCCGGGTGAGCTCGGATTGATCCCCAATAGCCCGAATTGAGGATACGTGTTGGTACAGAGGACTGCAGGTGCGTTGTCTTTACGAAACCGATCACCTAAACGGCTGAAGCTTCATTGGCACGAACCGGTAAATGGCTGGAAGGTAAGTCACGTGCTTTGTCTTGGCACAGGCTTGCTCGAGGGTCACGTCTTGGCGCCAACATTCTGGAGCTAGTGGGAGCTGCGTTTTTACGAAATGTAGCTTGTCTTATCGATATGCATGACAGACCCATTAAATCTTCACCGCCTGCGATACACCCCACCTAATCCACCGGCAAATCGAAATTTTTGGGCAGGGGTCCATTAAATTTTCTAGCATTAGAAGGTGCTATCTATCTTCCGCATAAATACAAGCCAGCCTCCCGCGCATTGCCTGTGCTTCCTCCCCATCCCACCTACATCCTTTTTACTTACCCATAACCATTTCTCATCTATACTCTGCCCCTTCCATTAGCATCCAACCAGCTGTGAAAATGGGCAAAGTCAAACAAGCAAACGGCAAGGCGGCCAAGTCCGCAGACCCTCTCACTGCCGTCAAGAAGGCTGGCGTTACCAAGGCTACTGACAGCCCCAAGGCCAAGTCCAAGCAGCTCGCCAAGGAAGTGGCTGTGAAGGCCACCAACGGCAAGGCCAAGGACCTTAAGAAGAAGAAGAAGGTCGAGTCGTCTTCTGAATCTGAATCCGATTCTGATTCCGAGGAAGAGGTTGACTCTGACTCTGACTCTGCTGACTCGTCCGACTCTGAGTCTGGCTCTGATTCTGATTCGTCTGAGTCCGACGAGGAGAAGGCTGCACCCAAGAAGACTAAGGCTAATGCTAAAGCCGCTACAAACGGCAAGACTAAGAAGGAGGAGTCTGAATCCGATTCATCCGATTCTTCCGACTCTGAGGAAGAGAAGGTCGATGCTAAAGTAGAGGCTGATGTAGGTCAACCTAACTATCTTCAAATACTGAATACTAGCTAACCTTGAGTCAGTCTTCTGATTCTAGCGACTCGGAAGAAGACTCCGACGACTCTGACGACTCCGAAGACGATTCCGAGGAAGTCGAGGAGAAGAAAACCGAAGCCCCCAAGAAACGCAAAGCTGAGGAAGAAGTTTCTACACCATTCAAGAAGACTAAGACGGACGAGACATCTTCAGACGAGTACACTACCCTGTTTGCCGGAAACCTGGGCTGGGGTGTCACCGATGATATCCTATACGAGACTTTCAAAGAGTTCGAGGGCCTATCTAGCGCTCGCGTCGTGACTGACAAGGCCATGCAACGGTCTCGTGGCTTCGGCTATGTTGACTTTGAATCTCATGAAGCCGCCAAGGCTGCCTTTGAGAAGATGCAAGGCTTTGAATTGGAGGGTCGGGCACTCAACCTTGATCCCTCAAAGCCTCGCCCTGCTGGTGAGGAGACACCCAACGCCCGCGCAAATGATCGTGCGAAGCAGTTTGGAGATTCTGTTAGCCCTGAGAGTGATACTCTATTTGTGGGCAATTTGCCATTTGATGTTGACGAGGAGACTGTTGGTGCCTTCTTCGGCGAGACCTGCGAGGTCAAGAGCATCCGCCTTCCCAAGGATCCGTATGTTGCCCATCACCTTTAACATATCCATATAGCCCGCTTGCTGACCTTGTAATAGTGACTCTGGCAACCCCAAGGGTTTCGGCTATGTGACCTTCAACTCTATTGACGATGCAAAGACTGTCTTCAACTCAAAGAACGGCGCTTATATTGGTGAGGGCCGTGGCTCCCGAGCTGTGCGCTTGGACTTCGCTGGCCAGCGACCTCCTCGTGAGGGCGGTGGCTTTGGTGGTGGCCGAGGCGGTGGTGGCCGTGGTGGCGGTCGTGGTGGCTTTGGTGGCCGAGGTGGTGGTCGCGGTGGCGGCGGCGGCTTTGGAGGTCGTGGCGGCGGCCGTGGTGGTGGCCGGGGAGGATTCGGTGGCGGTCGGGGTGGCAAGTCCTTTGAGGGCAAGAAGGTAAGAAAATTTACAGCTCACAACCAATTTCAGTTACTGACCCAGCTGTCGCAGATCACCTTTTGAGGTGACATAGCCGCACATGATCCGTTCTGAGGGCTCTTCAAACACACTGGTTGGCTTTGTGGGTTGTCGGCTTTACAAAAACTATTGCCCCTTAAAGGGGTTGTGGGCTTTGAGGGCTAAGCTTCGTGTCGAAGCTGTGATGGACCTGTGGGCTTGATCTGGGGGCAACTCCTACGTGGGTTCTGAGGGCTGAGGGCTGAGGGCTTCATGGAAGCGCGAATGTCTGGGATTCATTCGGCACTTTCATCCGTTGCTGTCACGCAACTCTATTTGATACGATCGGCTTTTCCTCTGTGGGCACCGAGGGCTTCTAGTCAACGAGGGTGGTAGGAAACTTCTTATGCTCCTCCCGAGCATCTTGATGTGGACCACGCTTCGACCACTATGAGGGCTTATGATGGCGTTCGAGGGTTTTGCGGTTGGCTTGGTCTCTATGCGGGTTTCGCGGGTATCCAAAAGTACATGCGTCAGTTTATCTGTCCTATCTCCCATACCGATTGGTATAAATAGATCTGGAAATGTGAACCGGTTGTTGGTGAGTATCCCCACCCACCTGAGATATGATGTATGATGCGGCCTAGGCAGCCTGTTTGTAGTTTTCATACCTCCTTAATGATAAACATTTCATCAAACAACCTTGCCCTTTGTAACCCATAGTTCAACAAACTGTCTTTGTACTTAAGTTGCAATCCTTATGCTACCTATGAACGGAACCTGCAATGATCTTTGACAACATCCTCGTCAGCAGTTCGATCAGGTAATTACTTGTGACGGTCCCTAAGTAAGAGCTATTCTAGTTTGCTCGCGTTGAGAATTGGCCAACCATGCCTGTATCCTACTGTGTTTCAGCCCAACCAGTCCGTTTTGAGTTCCTTTGAAGAAGCCCAAATGTGGCTCATTGCGTATCCACCTTGTTGCGCTCCCGACGTAGAGTATATTTTGACAGATGGGGCCGACGCTCCGCATGATGTACGGAGTAGATAGAGGGTCGACTACCTAATTTCCTTGTTAATACTGGATCCTAAGGTAGATAGAAGGTTTTCAGTTTTTTTTTTTTTTTTTTTTTTTTCTTGGCTAAGACGCAAGATAGGTATTTATTCGTGCATATACACTGCCTCCCTTCTTCCCTGGTTAACCAGAACCCAATTTTCCTTGCTTTCCAGCTCAGGCTACTTCTATCAGCATAATAATTAGCTTGCATCTAATGTCACTCGTGGCATTAGGGTCTTTAAATACATAGGACCCTTGACGTGAACTGCTATTTTAGGCAATCTAGTACCGGTATTGGAGTCTAACCTGTACGCTACCATAGCCGGTGTCGGATGAAATCAACAGCCGAAAACCTAGTGTAAATAGAGTTGACGAGTTGACGAGTTGACGAGCATAGACTGGGATAATCAGTGATCTCCTGATCGTCGTCGATGATCATGGTCAATAAGGCCACAGTTCTGGGCCGACCACAGGGAATTGGGGGACTTGTCTGTGTTTCGAGCTTAGGTACTTCAGAAATATGAGGCGATTTTAACACATGAGGTGAGCTTCTTCCAATGCAGGTGAACTCATAATTTGTTTCAATTAAGTTATTCACTCGCTATTACCCACAGGTTCTGTCTCTAGGCAGGTAGTAATAGACATATGGTTGACAACTGGCTCACTACAGTATTATCTCTACCTACCTACCTAGTGAGCATCATCCTCACTTACTACATCATCGAGGGGTCACCCGTCTAATACTGCGACTTTAGGGCGCGTCACCTGCATTCGCTAGCTGATTTGATGGCGCGATTTGTATTTGGTACATGCCCCGCTAGTTTGGTTGGGCTGTACTAAAAGTATCTACACTAAAACTTGTAGGTAGGTAGGTATCACACGCAGCTGTCTGCATGGGGACCCGAGGACAAAGAAGCACTATTCAACTCGACCCAACTGTTTTTATATTACCTAGCATGTATGTAACGCCCAGAGAACAACAGCTGCCTATCGTGCACCAGTTGGTTTGATATACAGTTGTCAATGTAATCTCAGCTCATTCTTTCCCATGACATCCCATCGTACGCTATAACTTGTGTAGTATTACTGTCTGCCCACCCGTGCCAAAACCCCCAATTCCAATTGTCCACTTTCTTAAACCTTGATTTAGGCTTCTTTACCTTTATAGGTTAGAAGTATCTGTCCTACAAGGCTCCTAAAGGCTCTTAAAATGCAGTACAGGACACTAATCCAGTATTAGTATATGCTGCAGTGTGCTGAGGTAGGTACAACCTTACTTATAGGCAGGTGCCAGTGGTATCTTGTATACTACGGCAGGTACTGCCACACTCCCTCTTTCCCGTGACCTGACCAGCGTCATCTATTTGTATGGTTGGTTGGTCATTCCTAATCCTTAAGGTATAACTCCGTACCACCATCTCTTTGCTCCTTTGTCATCCGTACTGCTAGTCTCATCATCCCACTCGCATCCACACATTGTCACGTATACCGCATCACACCCACTGCCTGTGCTCCATCAATACAGATAAATCTCGCACAGACATTAATCACTCCAGATCTGTTGTCTACAGTAGGTAGTACAGGTCGGAGGGCACAGTGCCTTGATCTTGATATCCCCCGCCACCGCATCGGGTAACGGATCCAGGTATCTCTTGGCCGATGCATCCTTGCATCATCCCGGGATCTCCGCCTACAATTGGACACCTACGACCAGACTACGTGTACGGGGTTGTTGAGAGCAATCTGCACGCGGCACCCCCGCCAGACAGACAGACGTCGTAGGCTACGGTACCAGAACAGTCCTGGGTAGTACCTCAAGTCACATACTCAGACACAGACACATATACCTACTTCGTACATGCTTGCACCATACTACCAGAATCTCATGCCACACTTCATACTAGACTAGTGAACCCTGTGTACCGTGATACTTTCTGCGGTGGCCTGTCAAGTCCCGTCTTTGTTGTCTACCTCTTCTGGTTTCTTGATCGTTCGTTCTCTTCTTGCACAATTGTACTCCGTATTACGACAATAACAACGACAACAACGGCGACGATAACGGCTTCGGTATTAACGACGGACGTCATCGACGAGGTAACAACGGCGACACGGTTCGCTCGCGTTACGATTCGGGGTATTTCATGATAGAACAACCGCCATAGCGACGCCAACATGTCACCAAACAGCCAAATTCCTGGCCAGCCAGGCTACACCGTCAACCAACCAACCATAGCGACCGTTGCCTCTGGTGTCTCTCCCACGCCGCGACGAGCTGCTTCTTCGGCTCAACAGCGACAACGTAATGATGGTCAGTCCTTGTTGTCGAGACATGACAGACAACAGCTGCTTACAGACCCAGAATCCTGGGTCGAGGTGGCCTCACACCCGTCTTCCTCGTCGGTATCATCCATAGGCGACGAGATTGACACCACTGGCCTTCAAGTTGGCGGGCCCAACCGCCCGCGACGACGACGCCCACACCAGCAGCTCTTTGCGCACGCCCCTGCCAACCAGGCCACCACACAAGGGCGTATCGGTGCGGATGCCAGCAGTCAGGAGGAGTACGACGAGACAGAAAGCGAGGAGGATCACCTGTTGACCAGTTCAACCGAGAACGTCGTTTCCGGACATGCCGCTCGTCAGACGCCTCTCCGACAAGTCTTCTCGGCACGTGTTGTTGATTCCGATTCGAGTGAAGACGACGATGACGAGGATGAGAATGCTACCGCCCTAGGAAGACGGCCATCTGAGCCGTTTCGCCCTCAGCCCAACGCCTTCTCGCATCCCCCATCTCACCTACTCCATCGACATTCGACCGGCTCACCCGCCCCTCAGCATGGCAGACGGCCCTCCTTCACCCGGCGATCGCACACGCGAGCTGATCGCCATACCACTAACTTTATGTCGCCAAACTATCAGGCTGACAACGACGCTGCTCTGCGTGCTAGTTTGACAACTCTGCTCAGCTGTGCTGCGGCTGCACGAAGTCTTCCGAGAGACGGCGAGAAAGAGGTGGGCGAGCAGCGTGCTATCCCCGTCAATAATCAACCCGTGGCTCTACGCTTCGCCCCGGAGAGCGAGCTCATGGCGCCATCGCCGCCTCTAGCACCACCACCATCTCGTGGTTCTGCACAGCCTGCTCAAACTAGAACCACCCCCCTTTCACCTCCTGAGCACGTCTCCGGTGAGAAAATAAAGCGCAGAGCCACACCGACGCCTGCCTCTAAGCCCCCCCGTGCGACCAAGAAGAAGAGAACAGCTATCATCGAAGATACTTTGATCAGCCCAACCCTTCTGACGTGGGTCGTTAGTGCCGGTGTTGTTGTGCTCGTTTCTGTCGTGGGATTTGGGGCTGGATATGTCATAGGCAGGGAAGTAGGCCGTCAAGAAACACTCAGTAGCCTCGCCGGTGCAGGCAATATGAGTGCAGTCTCTGAAGGAGGAAACTGTGGCCGTGAAGTCTTGAAGAGCAGCGGGGGTACCTTGAGGAGATTTCGTTGGGGAAGTGGAATGGGACGGAGTATCGTGGCGTGAAGGCTCACTTAGTCACGTATTGAGTCACACGACTGAACATGGTAACGGTGAAGCTCGATATGGCGCATCACCTCTTCCGCATGAGGTACTGCATTTTGACTCGCTGAACGCTTTAGAACTGTTCCGAAATGTCGGGATTCATATACTAGTCGACGCCCGAAGCCTCAATATAACCCACGAATGGTAGGACAGAGCCATGACCTATTAAATCTGGTCATTATACTCGAGCAGCCGGTATCTCGATACCATTTTTCTATCCCGGAAGAAAAGCCTGTGTTAAGGGGCAACAGTCATGCTGTGTGGTTGTTCTCCGGCGCCTAGCTTGGGCGATGAATATGGCCAAGATCGACGACAAGATTGCGATTTGATTGGAAACAGTGTGCAATATATAATAATTTTCTGCACAAATCAACGAAAGCGTTGATCAAGAAACGAAGAATACGAAGGGAAAGTAGAGAGTTGCGCATGTAATGGGGTGTCTGAAATATTCTCGGCATTTGAGTATATTGGTTCACTTCACCCGTTTTCTTTTGTTGAAGCTCAATTATACGCATTACATTATTACCTAGCCTTTGCTTGGCCTGGCCGAACCCCACCATATGACTGCTGTGCATAGGTAGAAGGAATGGTAGGTAGTCCAGGGTCGGCATGGGAATGGAGTTTAGGGTGGTTTTTTGTTATTGTTGGAATGATATCCTGAATGTGTAGGTGTCCAGGGCAGGTAGATATTAGTTACTGGTTTATACTCTAAGTAAACGGGACATACAATTTGTAGTTACTTGAGAACGTCAGAGGAATATGAACCAGATATTAAGAAACGAGCTACGATTGTATGTCGAGCACACTATACTTAAGCTTGAACTGTCCAGGAGCATATGAGGCGGCTCACCTGCCCCAATACAGGGTGGCTTACCATACAGAACCAAGCTTCATAATAAATAAACGCATAAGTGTACAAGTGTGACTATAGCATAATTACAGTATAAAAAATAACTATGGTAAAGCTTCAACTTCAGCTCTCAGCGCTGTATAACCGTTGACTGTTTCCGGAGAGAGACGTCATGTTCCAGGTCTTGATTAATGTCTCCTTCGCTCCTCACTCTTTTTCCAAAGCTCGAAAGTAGGTCTTTTTGGACATAATAGCGGTTGTGGCGTAGATGGAAACAGTGTAGGCTTTTGGTAAAGAAGTTGTACGAGGTATCAGTAATCTGGGTTTGACTTTTTCTGGTTCATTCTCCTGTTCAGGAAGTCGTTGGAGAGGGTTCCACGTCCTGGGTTTCCTTCAGTAGATAGGACAGCTGGAGTAAGGATTCTCAAGACTATTTTCGACTCTAGGTTGACCCGTGGTGAATTAAGTATATAGTGAGTGCTATCATACAACACTATAACCAAGGGAGTGAGCCGCCTTACACCCTGCCTGGCCTGGCTGTTTCTTAGGCTTGGTTTGTTAGGTGTAAGGTAAATGTGTTTTCACCCCAACACCGAGTAAAATTAATAGAGCGTATCTCCAATGTTCAAACCTTCACAAGTGAAAAGATAAGATCTCAAGGCATGGGTAGCTGATTGGATAAATAAAAGGTAGAGTAACTCTTCTTGGGATGTTGGATAATAACCATGTTTATTTACGTACAGGCGCGCGTTCCATGCTGTGTTCTGTCGTCGTCATCATTTACATATATGCCTACCTATAAACACAAATCCATTTTGGCATTCCTACTTCCTCTCCTTCTTCTCTCTGATTTCATATTCTCCCTTTCAACCTTCCCTTTCCTAATCAGGGAGTGGATGGGTTTATTTCCTCGTCATCGTCTTTCCTCACTGTGTAGGAAAGACTATGTCTGACCATGGCTTGGCCCATCTCGTATCACGTCGCGTAGTCCAGTTCAGTGCCATCCCAAGCATCAGATAGAAAAGAAGAGAAATATATATAACGAAAGGAAACAGAAAATTCTCAAGAAAAAACCCCCAAGAATAAAACAATAGCAAGGGAGGAATAAATGCATAGGCTTGCTATGTATGTAATCAACTGATGACGAAGATGATATTATACGTACATACATACATACGCACATACATACATGGAAAAGAGTCTCCACAATGCTCTAACCCGAGTCGAGATGACAGATGCAATAGTCTTCGTTCCCGAGGGCAGGAAACAAACTCTTCGGAAAAGGTATCCCCGCTTGAGCTCGGTTTCTGAGCTTGCATGATGTGCATAAGAAAACGTTTCGTCAGAGGAATATCCTTGAGCTGGCGAGATGTAAATGCGGCATCAACTGTACTATGTCCTCCTATTCTGAGGGCCATCCACCATACATATGAAAATAAAGAGAGAAAAACTCCACAAAACGCCATGGCCATTCGTTCGTTTTACAAAGGAAATAAATACAAATCGATAGCATGTTTGTCCCTTCAACGCCATGCTCTAGAATGATTTTAGATAATACTCATCCTTTTAGAATAAGTATTGGACACCATGAAATGGGCTACTTTGACTTCGGTGAAGCTCTTCCAGATTTGGCAATTGGTCGAGGCGTAGGCTCGTCACTAGAGCTACCCCGTGTGCTTGCAGCCGGGCGAGGTGTGTGATCAGGATCTTCTGTCCCAACGACCGGAGTACTCTCTGGGGTAAATCGAGTCACAGATCTCGGTGATTTAGAGCCTGAAATATGTAACGGTTCCACTTCATCTGATGGAGTGACAACTTGGGTGACAGGTTCCGCTGTACTATCAGATGCAACGGCAACACTGTCATGACTATTCGCTCTCATCATTTCAATTCCCAGCTTTGAACTTGGAAGTAATGGTTTGGCGCGTGGACCACGATCTCGCGAAGATCCCATCTCCTCATCTTCATCATCTGCAGAATCACTGGCTTCAAGTCTTCGTCTTTCCAAGTGCTCGGTACGTCTTGACTTGTGTTTCTCTAACGATTGATGTGGACTTGTCATCCTTTGCAATTCTATTTGTCCCGACGCTGACTGTTGAGACACCAACGATATCGGTGCAGTCGACGCCGAGCCCGTAATACTCTCGTCTGTGTTGATTCCAAGTCCTGCTTCATCGCCCCAGTCGCCCGTTGCTTTACGAGACAAAACGATTGGTATGTCATCAGTAGCTGCCGATTCCGAGTCACCAAATAGGCTAGAACTGATCGAGTCTTCTCTGCTAGATCCGCGAAAACTACTACTTCCCGGATGGGCATAGCCAGAAGATCCTGACGTAGGACTGTCCTCCAGGCGCGCACTGATAGGCTTGAGGGCTGAAATGGGATTTGGAGTAGCCATCCCTTGGCTCTGGTTAGGGGTGGGTGGCTTCCATTGACACAAATTGGAGATGACTTCAATCAATTTTGAAGAACTGATGGGCTTTTCAACAAGTGAGTCAAAATAGTGCGGGGCTTGTAGCTCCTTTAAGTAAGCTGTGATGGCGACAATAGGTGTATGGGAATTAACGTTCTTGACCTCACGGACCATACGGGCGACATCGCTTCCGCTAATCTCTGGCAGTTTGAATTCAGTGAAGATGATGTCAAACTTGACCTCGCCAACAGCATATCGTACGGCATCTGAGCCAGTAGATGCGGAAATAGTACGACAACGGAGTTTTTCTAGGAGCTTCTCCATGATCATGCGCGAGACAGGATGATCTTCACAGATGAGAACATCCAAAGAGCGGAAGGTTGGGCTATCCAACATGATTGCAGACATCCGCCTCGAAGATTGACGGCGGCGTTGGACCTTAAGCAAGGCATTTGCTCTTTCACTACTCTCATTGTCCGATGAGGACGGAGACATGTCAAATACCTGGCTTCTGCGATTACGGTGATGTGCTAGAAGCTCCGACGCCACAGGGCTGCCTTCTTGAGAACCAACAGTTAAGGACCGTGAACGTGTGGATGACCCGCTAGCTTGTCTCGGCGTTGCGACGATTTGTTGTGGGGAGATTGACAGTGGAGGCGGTGCTCCTTTACCCTTGGTAACCGAAGCTGCTGAGGCGCTTGTTGATTTCTGAAGACTAGGAACCGCTTTTTGGACATCAAAGAAACTGCCAGGCTGTAAAGAACCTGCTGCTGACTGCTGAGAAAAGCTCGAGGCATTGCTCGACGCTTTCCGCCGACCCTCTGGGCCTGCTCCCGCGTGAAAAGAGAGCAGGAGAGGTGAAGAAGGTTGCGAGGCCCGGCTTGGAGATGAGTTAGTATGACTAGTGGCGGAAGGCGATGCTGGACGCTGCGATGCTGAGGCTTTTGCGTTAGACAAGCTCCTTTGTACAGGCATCGACATGACTGGGCTACCCTCAAGGGTAGGGAAAGGGGTTGTACTACTGTGAGAGCTGTTAGGACTTATGGGGGCCCTATTCTGGGCTGCTAGTGCCTGGGCCTTTAATTGTTGGATGACATCTTTATTTGCCTTTTCAAGAACAGTGAGGTTCTTGAAAGCAAAAGAGCCGAAGTCATCAGACGGTACAGGCTCGCTGGGCCGGCGGTTTTTGAGATCTCGAATATGCGGAGGGATATGAAGTGGCATCAAACCCCTTTTGATCTGGTTCACCTGAATCTGAGAACGAGGCCGAGATAGGGCATCATGTGGCCGATCAGGGTAATCAGGTGTTGAGGCTGTTGGAGGGGATGCCTGATCTTCTATTTCCTCGGTAAAAGATTGTAGCGTAGCGCCACGCGAGTCGAAGTATTCTGTGTCTTCAGGATTCTCCGGCTGAGGAACGAACTGCGCCTCATCTTGTAAGAGTGTATCCCAATTCACTCCAGCAAACCATGGGTGATTACGGATCTCCTCGCCACCAGAAATGAACTTTTCTTCCAGATTCCTGCCCAGTCTCTTTTCGGGGTCAACGCAAAGTAATTGGTTTATTAGGTCTTTAGCTTCGTGAGAGATCATCTCTTCGTCATCTGGCCATTCGATCCTACGAGCTAATATGTTCTCAAACACCTGTTCGGCCTCGCTCGCGTGAAACGGAGGGAAACCATAAAGGAATTCGAACATGATACAGCCTACAGACCACCAATCACTGCTTTGGTCTTGCAGCCCACCACTGATAGTCTCAGGGGCGAGATAATCAGGCGTTCCGACAAACCGCCGGTTGGTATCTTGCGGGTCAAACAGAGCCATAGGAGGGGGCATCATACTTGACTGAGGTGGCGTGCTGCGATGTGCCTCGCTGCTCTGGCTACCTGTCTGGTGCAAAGAAGATAAATCAGGGGAGGCACCCCCTTCGCTTCCCTCGTCGTGTGGAGAACGAATGCTAGACTGTGTTGACTGGGTCGAGGGACCATCATTGAGGGAGAAATTCGAAAGCATATGTGTAAGAGTCTCACTACCCCCACTATCACTCCTTTGGCCTGATATTCGACGTGGTTCTTGGGAGACATGTGACAGATTAAAATAGGACGGCTGTCCAAGACTGTTGTCTGGGAATATCTGAGGAGTGGCACCTGGCGAGTGGTGACAGCCATGTAAGTCCAGCGAGGCGGATCGAGAAGATGCAACAGATGTCGAACGGGCAAAGGGGCCTGATTTGAGAAGATCTGGTGGTTTGTCCGAAGCGGCACTGTTGAGGGCTCGTTTCTGACGGCCAATCAGACCCATACGTGAAAGTCCGAAATCAGTCAATTTGAGATGACCTTTTTGGTCGATAAGAAGATTATCAGGTTTCAAATCCCGATGAATGATACCGCGGCTATGCAGATGCTCGACTCCCAGTATTACTTCACCAAGATACTTCTTTACCCAATCCTCAGGTAACCCACCGAGGATTTTAACGAGGGAAGCACAGTCGCCACCGTTTAGATATTCCATGACAAGGTACAAGTAGTCTTTACTCGAGAAAGTCCAGTATAGCTTTGCCACAAAGTCGCTCTCACCCTGCCACATCATGATAGCTCGTTCAGCTTTCACATTGGTGACTTGGTTTTTGGCAACCATATCGGCCTTTTTGAGAACCTTGATAGCGAAGTACTCGCCTGTAGACTTCTTCTTGGATAAATAAACGCTTCCAAAAGCACCCTTGCTGATTGGTTTAATAACTTCAAAGTCTTTGATCGAAGGGGGAACGGCTCGTGCTAGGGGTGGTGGATTGGAAGCACTTAACCGGGGCGAAACCGGTCGGTTGTGGAAATCTGGGAACGCCGTGGATGACTGCCGGCGATGATGAGGAATCATTGCTGGTGAACTGAACTCGCTATGAGGGAGCATTGGAGAAGCCTCTGGAGAAGCAACGCCCTCTTGGTTGAATTGAAGGTTACGCGGCTTCGATATTCTCAGAGGAGACGAGGGCTGAGTGCCTCTGGAAGGGGATTCTTGTCGGTGTGGTGAGGAGGCATTTGTCAATATCAGACTGCGCCTGTTCTGCTGTCGAGATCCTGTGCCGCGCCTTAAGCCGCCAAACTCAGAGATTGGGGAGTCGGTGCGAGGTGCAGGTCTGGAGGCAATAGAGGCAGATCTACCACTATCGCTATCTCCAGCATCACTTTCAACCAGCATAGACCCTCGACGTGATTCTCGAGTATGACCCAAAACCCCCAAAGCGTCGCGGTGTGACTTGGGCGTAAGACATTCTCTAGGGCTACTCGACCTTGTTGATTCAATAGTAGTGGAGAGAGTTTTGCCTTTTTCATCTAGTTCTATGTTCTTCAGGGCGAGTGTTAACGAAGAAGCAGTCTCACGAGGTTCATGCCCCACGCTCTCTTCTACCAATGTTTCCGTGCCGGTCTCTTCATCTAATTCGTCGTCCTCGATGTCTTCATCCTCAGTAGAATCACTGAGGCCGGCCGCTATACGAGAAGCTTTGTGTATTGCTTCATCAATGCAGTCTTGAACAAGAACGGCAAATTCAACACGTATACGTTCAGAGTATTCAATGATCCTCCGATGGCGGAAAACGGCTTCTACTTTGTCTTTCGCTACTCTTTCCGTGTCCATACACAGTAGCGCTAGGCCTTGTTCTTGTTCGACGGTATTTGACCCGGGCGATTGCCATTGAAGCACTTGAGATATGCGAGATTCCGATTGCGGTGACTGTGTGCGAAGCTCGCCAGAGCCTTGTGACGCAGACTCTTTGATTGCAGGAGGGCTAATCTCAATAGCAGTATCACAAAGGTCCAGAAGGAGTTCGACAATCCGAGCTTGTGGCCGTCGAACAGCAAATGATCGGGACCGAGAATGCCCAAATCCAGTCGATCTATCTCTAGAGGATGGTGTAGGGGACGCTCCACCAGGAGATGATGTACTAGAGCTTGGACCGATGGGCTGGCCTTTGTACTCGGCTACCGGTGCTGAGGAAAGGTCTGATAGTTGCCGGCTCTTGCGAGCTTCGAGTGCATCTAGTACTTTAACAATAGCATGCCGATGTTCAGTCAGGCTCTCCTGTGCCATTTGAACATCCATCTCGGCCCGGTGCTCTTGCAAGCAAAGCTCTGTGTGCTTTTCAAACCACCAGGACGGGATATAACGCTCGCAGATCCTACAAAGAACCGGTTTTGGTGCGGGCGGCTGGTTGGCAGGGTCATCTTGGCCCGACTCGGCCAGCTGCGTCAAGTAGCTGGCAAGAATTTCTGCTCCTGAGCCAAGAGACTCTACGATCAAAGGGGGAAGATCGATCTTGATCTCACGGGGCGGAACCCACGGACGCATCATCCACATGGTCTGGCACAACGGTTAGATGATTCACCAAGGATAGTACTGCAGGCTGGGGTCCTTACATGGCTTTCGCCGCCTGAAGCACGATCGTAAACCATGATGCCTTGTGCCTCCAACTCGATCGAGGGTGGCTCCGACTCTTCAGACTCTATTTCCTTCGTAGTTTCGGGCGTATACAGCTTGGACATGGGCCCGAGGCAGACAGTGAACCGGATGTACTGACTATGTGAATCATCCTTCCTCATCGAGTCGATGGCATCGGCAAAGGCGTTCTTGTTCTCGCTCACGATGACATCGGCGATAGGGCTCTTCTCGACGGTGCTTGGATGGGTACCAATCACATCAACCCAAGACGGGCTAACCCACTTAATAGAGGCATCGAGGTTGATGTCGAGGATGATGTTCAGGGTCTGCTCGGCGGCCTCACGAAGCTCTTTCCGCTCTTCCCTGATGTCTTCACTCAGCGACCTCTCCATCATGGCAGTACCAATAGCCTGGGCTCGGAGAGAGCTGACGGCGGGAGGCGCCAACATGCTTGGATCGAGGTCCATGGTTAAAGGAAGTGGACACAGCACTCAATTGCGCGCTAACAGCATTGGGCAAACGAAATCCGTGCCGTGATCAAGATGTCGTGGGGGTTGCGGGGAGCTACGAACGCGTGGTCGTCGAACGTCAGGGGATACCGGTATGTCATCCGCGGTGCTTGTAATTCAGAACGCTATACGTGTAGGTCGACGCAATGCAGAGCAGCCAGGTGGGCTGGCGGGGAGCCAGAGTCAGCAGCCGGCAGGAACCCGAGACATGACGGGAGTTGACGGTTGCGCGAGGGCGGTACAGCTTATAAACCGTAGTCGCCTAAGCCGGATCGTTGGTGGCGGACGAGACGGCCTGATCCCGCGCGTTGAGAGCTTTCGCTCAGGCCGTGTCGTGCGAACGCCGGTGCGATTCCTGCTAGGCCGAGTCGACGGGGCGGTTCTAGAAAGAAACGATTGGGAACAGTCAAGGGGAAAGATCGAAGGCCCAAGTAAGGCTGGACGGTCGGACAGCGACAATGGTCAACCTGGCGAACGCAGAGTGAGTTGTGAGGTTATTCTCAGTCTCGTGGCGGGCGGGAAGCGAGGAGTGAAGAACCGGTAGGTCGCGGAAGTGAAGTGAATGGGAATTGGTGATGTCTAGCTGCTGCACTGTGGGGGGCCCTGGTGGTGTGTAGGATGCATGTATAGATACTTGGTTTGGGTACTTACTTGGGCCATGAGAAGGGGCAGGGGACCTGCAAATGGAGTCTAGGTACTTACTTACTGCACACTTTGTCTGCTCGGCACTAGGTATACGTCTCGTGCTCTTTTGCTCTTTCTTTTTAACATGCAACAAAAAAATTCGAACGATAGAAAGATATTTTAAAGAAAAGGATTAAAAAGGGACAATCGAGTATACCTCGTTTCCCAAAACTTAGAAGAACGATACAGTAGGTATCGCAGGTATATTATTGTATGCTAAGTATACTACCTAGTACAAGTAACCGCGAGGTACCTAGGTAGTCTAGCATTCCGGGAACAAAGGTCCCAGGCTCGGCGCTCGCCAGTAGTAAGTCTCCTGTTCCTTTTACTGTGCTGTATAAAGCTCGAAAAAGGTGAATGCATGGCGTTTAGAGCGGGGGCAGGAAATGGTGGAAACAGTCGGACTGTATTTTTAAGTTTGGTGTTCCCCTAGATGCGTAGTTCTACTTATAGGTATTGCGAAGGAGAGGTGCATCGCTAGCTGGAGGTTAGCATTAGGTAGGATTAGTGCTAAGGATTGGAGCGTTTTTTGTACATGTCGAAGCTTTAAGTCATTGCATCCCAATCTTTCAGGACTCCTCTATCTCTGTATTGCATCTTTACAAGTAAATCCAATCCGTTTTTGCTCAGTCCCACCATCGCAACTAACGGTGTTTCAAGAAATCCGGGATTGGAACTTTTTGGGGGGAATTGGACGAAAAATGACATCTATTAGAACAGGCCTGACATTCATGTTTCATTGTACCTTATGCAGCATCTAGCTAGGCCACGAACCTGCAACTATAACCACAGCAGCATCTACGTAAGTACCTACTCTGCAACTCTGCAACTAACTTTACCGTCGCTATCTATGGGCGTGAAGGTAACAATTAACCAACGTATACGGTATGGTATGATATTCATTTTGATTTAGTAGTTTCATATTATCCGAAATCTACTCTCCAATCCGGTACGCTCGCGGTATTTGTTGTCACGCCAATGCCACTTATATACTACCCAGTGTAATGTAGTAGACATGACGAATTACCAAACAATAACAACAACAACTAGTATAGCGTACAGGCATAATGTCCTACCTCTCGCCTGTATCAACACAGGGATAGAACAGCCGAGCGATGTGTCTCTCGTCCAATCCTCTGCGCCGTCGTACCTGTAGCATAAACAAGGAAGACTAAGGCATAGCTTACCAACCTAGGCGGTTCATCTGGACCAATGGGAATATTCGCCAGTTTATAGGCCACAGGGCGGATGGTACCGGATGGGCCGCCGTCATGCTCAACACGTTATAGTACTGTATGTACGAGGATTGGTGCATAATACCGCCGCCACATTCCATACACACATGCTACTGCGCTCGCTTCTCTCTTCCCTTGCGTTGGACCTTTCCAAACGAGCGAATAGAAAAAAGTAAGGGAAATATTGGATTATAATATAAAGATAAGGGTATAATATAGAGATAAGGGAATAAAGAGGGAAAATCAAATAGGAACGAGGATAAAAACCAGAAGAGAAAGAGATGGTCAAGAGTAGACCTGGCTCTAGTCTATATATGTACGTACCTCAAAAGTGAACATTAAACAGCCGTTATAAGCACTAACTGGCTGATTCAAGACAAAGTTCCCCATGTCTCACTCACCGTCTATCCTTAGCACTAATGCCCAAGCCAGGATACCGTACCTATTAAGTTTACCCTACATACGTAGTAGATGTCGGAATATTCAAAGTTTGTAAAAAATACATGATAAATACCCTTCACATCTCCACGGTTGTATGCATGCTCTTTAACAGCAAGCAAAATCCCCATAGCGACCCGCCACTCACTTCTTCGTGGCAGGGCCGGACAAGTCGATATACGGTAATCCCTTCTTGTAGATACCTAGCCTACACACCCGACGCCCTCCACTTGTATGGTAGGTTACCTACACTATCAGTACCTACTCTAGTGGAAGAGAACGAAGAAGAAGAAGAAGAAGAAGACTGGGGAATTGAGGCCTTGGTAAGAAGTATGCAACCTTTCTTGGGCCCAGTTGGAGAGTTGTCTGTTACTGGCCTGACCCCAAAATCTTCCATCACACCCAAAACTTTCTCTTACGTCTTACTCTTCGAACTAGAGGACCAAGCTCGCACGGGGTTGCAGCACATTAGCGCATCCTTTTCCGTTGCGATGGATACGGTTGATAGCCAGACACAGCTGACTCGCCAGCCAAACTGCCGCTCATGAGCCCAGACACATGCAGAGCCAGTCTATCACCCTTGCCAACTGCAACACTAACCAACCAAAGTACAAATCCCGTGGGATAGGTATACACAGTTACTTTGATCTGCGTACCTACAGTATATGCATACCTAGGTATGTGATTAAGTGCTTGCTTGTTACTGTAAGTATACCTACATTATTTATCTGGGTAATCTACTGATACCCGATTCAACGTTGAGTGCAGTTATTATGTAGGTGCATACTTGGTATACATGCAAATTACTGTTTGAGGTACAGTACCGGTAGTGTATGTAAGTGACGAGACTGTCATCCCAACACTCGTCATCTCGAACATGGCTTGCATGTCAATGCATCTCTGACCACGAACGAGGGGGGAGGCGGTCAGATCAGCAATTGTCAATGGACAGGCGAGAGGACATTTGTGTGAATTCACTAGTGCAACGACCAATATTGCCTCACGTAGCCCAGGGCAATCAATCATCAAGGAGACTGTACATATATGACCGCGTGCTGATCTGGCAATGGAGATCTGATAGACAGCCGGTGACATACTGTTGGTGACATGGGAAAAAATAGGGGATAGCGAGACACATCAAACGGCATCGGCCGATAACCAGCCCACGACAGGTCGACGCGACAGCATCTCCAGTTTCCCCGGTTTCCGTCACCCCACCATAAGAAGTCTTCTCTCTCACCTTTTCCGTCTGTAGCCATGTACATACTTACGGGGAGTACTGTATATACCCATCGCCAAACTGCCCATCATCTGTTTTCCGGCGCCAATGCTAGCCAATGCAGCAATGCAGCAGACCAAGGTCCTTGCGCCGTGGGCCAATCCTCGTGCGTTTCCTTGTTGAAAATACCCACCGCCAGTGTCGCAGGCAACCCAGAGACATTATCATCATTGGCATTGACCACTGGGAATTTCTGATTTCTTACACCGATCGTCCAGAGGACAAGGGGGGTGACGATCCTTCCCACGCGATTGATTTTCGCTTATTCAGTGAGTCCTACGTCGATTGTCTTATTAATCGTGTCACTGGTCGTACACCATCTCTGCTTGCAGCATCGTTGAGATCGCAGGCTTCGCGACGATCTCGACGTGTCCAGCTGATCTGTTCCAGCCAAGCCGCTCGTACAGGCAGTGCAATATATATCGAAGAAGGTAGTTCCTGGCTCGCCTGGGAAAGGTCTGCTGATTAGCTTTAATCAATCCACCTAGGAGGAATGCATCATTGATTCAGACAGATGATGTCACAACTCAGGTCAAGCAGCCTGTCTCAAAAGTTATTGAGTCGAGACATTGTGGTGTTACCTTTTGTGCTAAGGACTTACCTTAGCCGTCACATAGATCGACATTCCAACATAGCATTGTATAACCAAACATAACCAAACATGTAGTTTCTAAAGAGACACCGTCACTCGAGACGAGGGGTGACGTCTGAGTCAGGCTTTCGACCTGATGCAGCCTAAAGGCTGTGATGCTCCCGTCAACCTCGTCGCAAGTGTTGCCATCTCTCTAAATGATTGAGCTTTCCGACTGACCACGAGATATATCTCTCATACCTGTGCCATTGACTATCAACCGCATGAAGACCAGTAGGATTGGTTCGCCTGTTTTGCAGGTGGTTTTGTATTACTCGAAGAATGCTGCAAGAGCAAGAACTGCTCCCCTATACGATGCACCCCAGAGTCGTAGAAGTGTATCCCTGGAGACCAAGCTGCATGATCCGGTCACAGAATTGAGAGGCGAACCGCGGCTTTAGGCAAAAAACGTCCGGTGTCTTTCGAAAATGCTCAGATGTTACAAGTGTCGGCGAGTACCGCTGAGAGCTGGCTTTGAGACCTAAGGGTATGTTTCTGTGTTCATCTGGGTAACGGGAGACGGCGATGTTGCATCCTCGCGATCTCGCGCATCGTTGCAATGCCCCAATTGACCATTCCCTTGGCTGCTCATCCTGTTTCCCATGTTTTTGAAGCACTAAACCCTGTCGATATATGACCGATGAAGCTGTTCGTTGTGCATTCATGATAGTTGCCTAAGGGGCAGGCAATGGATTGTACCGTGGGTATAACATCCAAGAGTCTTTCGGTGGTAGTGAGAAACTCTAATGTTTTTATACGCATACGTAGTATATGCTTCGTTCGTGGAATATGTATTTGTGTTGGTACGCAAGTGTCAAGTCATACGTACCATCGAATGATGACGACTGCGACGACGCCCTTCATCTGTGTAAAATGTAGTGATCGTGACGGCCTCCTTTCTGGCATGACAGCCATAGGCCATAGGTCTTGTGGCATCTTCCAGGTGACTTCAGTATAGATCACTGAAGCAGGCTGGCCACACCGAGTGTCTGTATTTATACAACCTGAATCTTACGCTCCTCACCATCGATAACAGGTATGTTGGCTGCTTTTGTTCTCCTCCCAGGGCATGCGGAAGTTGATACTCGTCTACCGTCTCGCTCTTATCAGCGCGCCGGCTACTCTGGGAACCTCTTTGATCTCTTTGCTCTAGGAAAGGAATTAGGCGAACAACCTACCACACCTGGCTCAGACTTATACCTCGTAGAGATATAACAAATCATAAGGTTGCAGGAAGGGAATGGCGGGGCCACAAAGCATGTGTGACCTTATTGACATCATCTTGGACGCTTCGATAGACAGTATATGTTCCAATGGAAGATAGCCGATCTGGAGTCAAGGAGTTGTAGGCGGAAAGATTCTTGAGGTGAATTGAGTTGTATAAAGGTCTCGGGTTAACAAGACTCCTTCAGATCGCGAAGTATAGCACTTGTAACATTGACGGGTTCGAATCAATTGGCGGGCGCCAATGCATTGTTTTTCCTGCTTTGCAGTGACGTTTCAATCTTCGCATTTGGTCAACAGCATACTGCATTGTGGTCAGTCATTTGGAATAGACGTCAGGATATAACGAACCAAATGGGAACTTATACGGGATTGGGTGTCTTTGAAGTAAACAAAGGCGCAACCGACTCCCACTCGTCGTAGCCTCTTAGGTATACTATTAGTGACGTGAGACTTCAAGGCATCAGCGAGAGAGTGGCTGCACGATAAATAAGCAGGCGCATTTACATGCGTGAAATCGGCTGCCTGAGATTCAGCTCAAAGCGCGAAGGCTACGAGATCAGAGTCCTAGGGCTTATCAATGAAGAGAAGATGGCTGGCTTTGTTGATCACACCCTAGAAAACTCGAAACTACGAGTCCTACGATTTTGACGACGGTACCTTGGCTTACGTTCGATAAGCGCCTCATGAACAATCACCACCTGCTTTCTCTCATTGCTTCGCCTCTCTAACATGTTCTGGCCTCCCCACTCAGCCGGACCATCTGGGAACATACTAAGTAGATATCATTCCTCTCCGGTTGCGAGGCAAAGCCAAGACGCAGGGAAATCTATTATTACTCTTCCATCCTCATGGGCTTGCTGACAGGTCGGCATTGTTGCAAGAACCCCATGTTCGGTACTTGTCATCTACCGTTGTAAGGTAGCCGCCGACAAATTGTCGATCACAACCTTAATTCTTCCTCACGCAGGTCTGACTCGGCATGTGGTTTTCTAGAAACAGCAGAGAATAAAAATCAATGCCACGTCCCTGCGTCCGGCATTGAGGGCAGCCCCGTGCGTAACCTTCCCTTTCTGGGAGCTGATTACGGTAATCATGGCCTGCTTACTCACTTGCAGTCGTCCCTAGACGGTGGCCCGTGGGCGCAGCCCAACAGCTGGAGATGACCGATAGCGCTTTGCTGTTTCTAGGTTGTCGATCTCTTCTGTTAAGCTCAGCCAAGGGCCTGTTCATCCGTGTTTCAGGATTTTCTGGAAAGGAAGTGCATTGAATCTGACTCTGAATTTAGCACACAGTCGGTAGCGTAGAAACGATACTACGCTGCACTATATTTTAGCTAGGGATACAGGGTCTTGGATTCTAACATAGACGACACTAGATAGTCCAGACTACACTAGATGACTGTAGGCATGCCTGATAGGGCTTTGGCAGTCGGCAGGGCTTGACCACGGCTTTTTGGCAGTAGCCTAAGCGTAGCCAGTCACTAGTGCAGCCCTGATCTACCTTGATATCTGCCCTTATGGTGAGTAGAATATTGTCGATCACTGTTATTATTAGCGGCTTTACAGGGCTGCAATGGGTGGTGTCGGCGCTGAAGAGAGAACGGGGGTTCTGATTGTGCCATCACTAAGACAAAGTACATACTAAGTAAGTCTACTGGGCCTTGTACTCGGATGATTTAGTATGCAAGACTTCTTGAGGCTGCTCGGCTGCATATAACAATAACGAACTTACAGGATCAGACTTCGGGATCTTTGCAATCCCGCAACATGACAATTAAGTCTTTCTCCGCTTCAGCTCTAAGCTGCGGCACGTAAAGTGCTAAAGTTAGGTATAACATGAGCCGAAACAAGCGACGGTCCGTTCAAAAGCTAAGGCTGGGATCCAAAGTTCGAGCTTCACTATACTGAGTATTTCATGTACATACCTACTACCTATATTATCTTTAGGAATAGGTAGGCCTAGTGTAGTAGCTGAGTTAGTTCATCGTCTATTAGATGGTACCCTTCATCCCGTCGACGTCAGACAGGAATACTCGCCGTTATTCGTAGTGTACCTTGATTTTGTCCCCCTGAATGATAAGCAAACAAGGCAAGTCACCTAACCCGAAGGAGTCAGCGGCTAGTCACAGATCCCTCGACTCTGGTTGGTGAGATCGTATAGGTACTAAGGCCGCTGCACTGCACTGCTAAGGGAAGGGAATGGCCCGGCACCACTATTACTACGCAGCCCTTTGTTTGTCCAATAGCACCACGGCAGCCTCAGCCCGCCGACGCACACAAAACAACAACCCACGAGCCGGCGTCGACTTGAATCTCTCCGCATTACATTGCATTCGCCAGGAACCGGACCTACCTAGTATAGTCTTACCTGCTCTTACTACCGAGTCCCCTTGTCGGGCCCTTGTGCGAGCAAGCCATGTACGCCATCCTCGCATGAAGAGGATTGCCTCCCGTCTACGCCAAGCACGCCAGACCGCGCTGCCGCTCGCTTTATCCTGCTGTGGCCTGCTGTGGTCTGCTGGGGCCTGCTGGGGCCTGTTGGGGCCTGCTGGGAGTCTAGACACTACTGCTTATTCTGGTATGGCGGCTGGGTGTCGTGCGTGAAAAGGCAAATAGCCCCATCCACCGCAAACCCACCCTTGGCAACAAGTGATTTGAGTTATCTGTCATCGTATGTAACACTGGCTCGACTGGCACCCTTCTGTAGTCTCTTCCTGGTCAGCAGCACCGCCACCACTACTCGCTGCTGGGCTACTATTTGAGAGCCTTAGCCCGCTGTTCCGGTTTGGCTTTTGTTCTGTGTGCTTTCAGTTTGTTGTTGTTATTCGTCGTGCAAGTTCAGTTCTTTGTCTTACGGAAACACAAAAAAAATCCACAATAACAAAATGGCCACCATGACTGCTAACGTTGGGCCTGCCGCCAGCTACCCTTCCCCTCCACAATATTCACCCCCCTCAGACAAGCCCATGATTGATGGCAGCTACGAGCCCAATTCGATGTCTTCCTCTTCATCTCCACACGCCACTCATGGCAACTCGAACGACAAGAGCCCTCTTTCATCTCTAAATCTCAACTTTCTCAAAACCCTCAGTGAAAAGAGGACAACGAGAGACGGCAACCCCCCTAAGCGACGAGGTCCCAAGCCTGACAGCAAGCCAGCTTTGACTCGCCGCCAGGAATTAAATCGCCAAGCGCAAAGGTATGGGCAGATCAGCAGATAATTGATAGCGTACCATTCTAACAACGGGTTATAGAACGCACCGTGAGCGCAAGGAGCTTTACATCAAGGCACTGGAGGACGAGGTGCTGCGATTAAAGGAGGTGTTCAGTAACGTATCACAAGACAAGGACAAGCTCGCCGAGGAGAATCGACAGCTGCGAGGTCTTTTACATCAAAATGGCATTGCCTCTTCCGGCGTCGGAGCCATGGACGATGTCATCAGCAACCCCAGCATGGGATACACCTCGAGCGGTAGCATCTCCGGCAGCTACGCACCCGGCTCAAGCTCCGCATTCACGCCACCTATGACAGCCATCTCATCTCTCCCATCGGTGGCTGGCTCGGCGCAGATGATGGGCGCCCACTTGGGCCAGCAGCACCCCGTCCAGAGTGTTGTGGACTACGACCAGGCTGGGATTGATTTCGTGTTAGCGTACGAGCTCCCCGTTGACCCCTCGAAGGCATACATGTCACCTCCTCATCAGTGAAAAAGGTAACCAAGTCCCCCACTTTCCAGGAGAGGAAGGGCTGGTTTCTTTCTCGCTTGATGGACAAGGAGAGAGTTTCCCGGTGTTTCCCATCATCATCATAGTTGTTGATGTTTTTTCGTCGAGAACAAAATAAAAAAGCAAGCAATCCATGGGAACAGTGTCGCTAATTACAGCGGTCGCGTTGGATCATGTAGTCTCGAGAAACCCTGCATGGACCACCTCCCGTGGTTGCTAGAGAAGGGCAGCGATAACCCCGGCGAGCCGTGCGGCCATGCCCTGATGGCCTCGTGCCCCCCCGAGCCCTTCGCCGAGCTCAACAGCGAAATCCCATTCGGCCATAGCCACAGCTCTGCGGTCGAAGGGGGCGAGGCTAAGCCGAAGAAAGAGCAACAGGATTTAAAGACGTGGGAGCTTTCCAAGGGAGACCTCACGACCCTACTGGATCTCAGCAAGAGACTGGATCTGGACGGAGAAATCACTCCCGTCATGGCCTGGGGCATGATTCTCGGCCACCCGCGCCTTACAGAATTGACTCGCAAAGATTTCGAGAAGATCACTGATGATCTGAAGAACAAGGTCCGCTGCTACGGGTGAGTCCATGGTCCAATTAAGATTCCGCTATGCACTACGCAATACTAATCGGTTGATAGATTCGGCGCCGTCATGGAAGACTTCGAAGTGCGTGACTCTCTCAACGCTGTCTTCTCCGCCAAGCCTGAGGCCACCCTGGGTGCTTTCTAAGTAAGACATGCACGCAGCCAAGCATAGGATTGGCCCGCTACTTAGTACCCTTGTACCCTCTACGATGTAATGACGGAAATGCAACATTTATCGGGGGTGTGATTTTTAATTTATTTGAGAGCACGAGTGGTAATACTCGAAACGTAGGCGACACTTTTACTGGAGTCCGGACTATGGTGTTTCTGTTAGTTTATTTCGCGACCCTTCAAGCAAATAGCGAACTTGTGTGGTAAATGAGCTTCCATCACTACCTAGGTAGCCATAACTTTGCTCTGCTCTCTCAATATTGATATGAGTGTAAACGGTCATTGCCTCTATCTCAGTCGTCTTTACCGCAAGAAACCAAATGTCTGCCCGAATCGGTCAATTCTTAAACTCATTTGTCATTGTTCATTGAATGCAGGATAACCCGGCAGTCGGATCACCTGCCGAAACCGAAAACGAGATAGAAAATGTCCTACAACGACTGATGTATGGTGGGCTGTGTATGATAGCATGTGGTATTGGACCTAATGCATTGTATTCTCCTCGGTGTCCGGGTCTCGGGACTGCCGATACTATGCTGCAACAACCTTTTTCTTAGCTCATCATTGCTCACGCTACCCATCCGAGCAACACAGAAAAAAAATAATTCCGTTCCAGGCTGGAACTACACTAGTCACGAAAGAAAGAGGCGCAATCCTAACAACCAACAATACGGCGTACTAATACGGTAAGATAGGTAAGGAAATATCTAGGTAGCGCCGTAGCAGACACTTTCACCCTAGCGTTAGAATGTGCTTGATTTACTCAGTACTACCTACCTCGGTAGGGTGGTTTGCTTGCGTGTGTGTGTGCATGACAGTTCAAGGTGTCGTTGTACAGATAAAAGTTTTTCTATTTGGAATTATTTCGTTCTCCAATGAGCTTCCGTTCCAGAAACTGACCCTGACGGGGTGGTTGATTATGGCTTACCAACCGAGGCGGTCCGAGAATTAAATGTCAGACTTAACACTGCTACTCCCACTATTTCTCTGACGTTTCATTTTCACACCGCCTCGCCAACGTCCCCTACCAGCCCACTGCACGTTGCTACACTCGATACAGTAGGTAGGTATGTATGTCGGTCAGTAGTTAGACGAATACTTACCTAGGTACCTATAGTGCCTGCTTTGGGGAATTTGTGTTCTAGTACACACTGAGACCTACCGCTTCGAGGGGGTTTCGATGCGCTACGTATATTCCATTCGAGCATATATATGTACTTATAGTAACTCCTACAATAGACACAAAGCCTGGAGATGTCTCCCAATAGCAGCTACAGCATGGTCGGTGTTTTTACTCCGATCAGGGTTTAAAACAGTTTGATAGGTATTGGTGCGCAATGATGATTTGAGTGTTGATTTCGCAACGTCGAGTCCGAGTCCCATCAGCTACCCATCCCTGGATCTATCGCAGTAATTCTTCTGTACTACCATCACCGTTACAGGCGTGATGACAATTCTCGGCATTTCTGCCGATTTGAGATTTTCCGACGTCCCATTTGGCTCCTCCTTGGTGGCCGAACCGAAGATTTGTTGGGTCATACCGTAGCATATAGCCTCGTATCTCATAACAACAGGTCATTGGTCCGTACAAATAGCGGGACTGGCTGTATTCTACTATGAGCTTTGTTTTATGATAAAGTAGAAAACGTTGCTTCTACTGTTGAGTATTGTTGTCGCTCTGCATCATTATTCCCCAATATTAGTAGCAAGCATGCCTTCCATCCCGCACTATAGTTAGTTGTATAAGAGCCAATTTAATCTTTGGAAAAGTCAAGGGAAAAAGGAAGCGCGTTTCCCACGACGAGTGGCAAGGCGATATAGCAACAAGGCGCAAGCAGCCAAATTGACACAGATTGACATCACATGTTCTTCTCCCACCGGGTTGGTGGTGCACACTTCTTGAGATTCGAGATTTCAACGGTCTTGAGTATTCTTGTCCATACTCGCTGGTGACAAATGACAGATGTGGCCCTTCTCTGGTTTCGGAGAGCTTTGTTTGATAACACAGCTTCACGTAAAGCTATGGGTTCTATAAAGTTCATGAGGTCATTCATGGCATTCCTGTCTCGTGGTTCCAATCAGATGTTATCCTTTTTATCGTTCATGGGATATAACAATGGTTATTTTTCATTTTTACTGTTTGGGTCCCTAAGTTAAAGAATTGAACGCCTCGATCGAAGCAAAGTCTTACTTGGAGTCATTCATGAAAGTCTTGCATCCTGTATTCGGATATCATCAAAATGTGCCAGAATGAAGACTGGTCTTCTAACCGACAATCTAACTAGCCGTCTGATTTCTTCGCAACACTGCGATTCTACACTGAAAGGATCGACTTATATCTCATGGAGAGCATTGGATACAGAAAGTACTTATCTAAATAGTGTGAGAACAAAAAGATAGTATGCCTGTTGAATTGAATAAAGCTTCAGTTCCAGATGCCCCAAGCCAAGCGGTGTCTGTTTTGGTACAGGCTAAGAGGTATGGAGTAAATACCTACCTAAGGTACTTGTAGACTTGGCGCGCAAAGGGAGCCAAGAGTGGTTCTGGTGCGACTTGCCCCACAACCCGACCCCACCCCCCACCAAATTGTACCCAAGTCAAAATATCCGTGCAAGACTCAAATTTCTACCACGCCACCTTCAGAAATAGTAGATTTAAGCACCACTCACGGTCCACTGTCCGCCCTCGTATACTGTACCGTCATTATCGGCATAAGTATCACATCATGGCGGAGGGTAATCTGCTGGCAGATCTGATCGCGGCCCTTCCCGAAGGCGACGGATGGGGCCCGTCAACCACGACCGAGACGACTCTGAATGGCGTCCCGTACGCGCCCTTCTCCAAGGGTGACAAGCTGGGTCGCATGGCCGACTGGACTGCCGATGGCAAAGACGGCAGAGACGGCCGCGGCGGCAGACAGCAGTACAATCGGAACTATAGGGGTACGACCATTCTTTCCTCTCCCTTCTCCCTTCTTCCTCTCTCGTTCTCCTGTGACCTCCTACCGGAGCTACTGTGCCCATGTATGACCTAACTGACCTTGACATTTCTGTATAGATCAGCAGATTTATGGCGCCGGTAGTGCCGCGCTTTTCACCGCTCCCATCGCCGAAGCAGACGAAAACACCTTCTCCGTCGTCAGCAGAGAGCCTACCAAGACCAGATACGGACGAGGCGCCGTCTTCACCCGTGGCCGTGGTCAGCGTGGCGCCAGCCAGGCCCGCGGTGGCCGCACCACTCTTCAACGTGGTGGCCGTGGTGGCCAGCAAGGTTACGGCGGCTACGACAGCCGTGGCGGACGCTACAACGCTGCTCGCGGTGGTCGCCGCTTTGGCTGGAAGGACTACGATAAGCCCGCCAGGAACCGTGATGCCTCTATCAACATCAAGCCTGACTGGCAGCTCCTGGAAGAGATCGACTTCAACCGCCTTAGCAAGCTGAACCTCGACACCGACGAGGGCGAAGATATCGATAGCTACGGTTTCCTCTACTACTACGATCGCTCCCACGACAAGGCGCCCGTCAAGTCGGCCGAGAGACGTTTGAACGCCATCGATCGTGCCACCTACAACGTCACCACCTCGTCGGATCCCGTCATTCAGGAACTAGCTGAGAGAGACGAGGCGACCATCTTCGCCACTGACAGCATCCTTTCCATGCTAATGTGTTCGACCAGGTCTGTTTACCCCTGGGATATTGTTATCATCAGACAAGGAAACAAGATCTTCCTCGACAAGCGTGATAATGCTACACTGGATATGGTCACCGTCAACGAGAATGCCGCGGATGCCCCCATGGAGGCTTCTGACGGAGCCAAGGATAATATCAATAACCCTGCGGCACTCTCGGAGGAGGCCACTTACATCAACCACAACTTCGCCAACCAGGTCGTTCTGGAGAGTGAGTCGTCCAAGGTCAACATGCCCAACGAAAACCCCTTCTACAACGAGGCCGAGGAGACCGAGCCGCCTGCGAGCAAGGCTTATAAATACCGCAAGTTCGACTTGTCCACGAGCGAAGAGGAACCCATGTATCTGGTGGTTCGAACTGAAGTCGATGCGGTCCAGAAGAACACTCTCAACGGTGAGGATCAGCACATCACCCTGAAAGCACTCAATGAGTTCGACAACAAGGCACAAGGCAGTGGCGGAGCCTTGGATTGGAGGTCGAAACTTGTCAGTCAGCGTGGTGCCTTAGTGGCCACCGAGATGAAGAACAATAGCGTCAAGCTCGCCCGGTGGACCGTACAGAGTATCCTTGCCAAGGCAGACGTGATGAAGTTAGGGTAAGTTATCACATCCTTCCGTATCGCACCTTTCGAGGTTAGCTAACGTAGACCTAGATTTGTATCCCGGGCCAATCCGAAGAGCAACGACAAGCATGTCATTCTAGGTGTCATAGGTTGGAAACCCAAGGACTTTGCCAATCAAATGAACCTGTCATTGTCTAATGGCTGGGGCATTGTCCGCACCATTTCGGATATGTGCTTGAAGCGAGAGGAGGGCAAATTCGTGCTCGTCAAGGACCCCAACAAATCTATCCTTCGTTTGTACGAGGTGCCAGCGGGTAGCTTCGACGACGATGGCGAGGAAGAGACGGTCCCAGAGACTGATGCCGGAGATAACTAACCTTTTCGCTGGTGGGAATTTCCGTAATGGTAAACCAAGACAGTTCTTAGGGTAGAGGCGGGGTTGGTTCATGGGGTGCTCTAGGGAATGATAAAAGTGCATTCTCGGTTGACAAAATTCTTTAATGTGCTATCTATTGGCACTTCGAACAGCAGTCATTCTATAGATCAAGCGACTGGGGTTCAATCAAAGAACACCATAGCGATTTTGACTGGAATTCAAGATACTTACTTCATCACCATCACTCTGCTGTTTGTCCTCCTTGGGACTGTGTAACCGGCGTAGGGAAATAGATACCGGTACCTGCCAGGACTCGGGGCTGTCGGTACTCAGCCATATATTTTTATATGGTGTCTTTAGTCATATTTGCCTTAAATTCCCCCTTTCGCCCTTCTCGCTACCTGTAGTAAAGCTCTTAGCCTAGTCGCGTGCAGGGTGAATCAAGATCAAACAAGCTTCGTCCCAATTTGACCCCGCCCCCACCATGAGCGGGAAAAAAGGGTTGATACTTGTAGCTAAATGCCCCGCCATAATTCAGCACTTACTGTGACGTCTTTCCGCTTATTGCCGCTTGAACCAGTTCTTCTGCAAGCTCTAGATACTTACCCCTTGACGAATACACAAGAAAATAGAAAAAACCCCAGACGAACTACAAGATGGCACCCAAGGCAATCATAGCCCCGTCTATCCTGTCGGCCGATTTTGCGCAGCTTGGCGCCGATTGCGCGCGCACAATGGACCAGGGCGCCGACTGGCTCCATGTCGATATCATGTACGCCGAACCGGACTTCCCTTTCCACTCATAACACATGATTGTCGCCAAAATCCATATCTTTGTATATTTCCGACGATCGGGGATGGGCAGAGGATGGATACAAGCAACGAGTTCTGAGCTGATACCTGGCGCGCAAAAGGGATGGTCACTTCGTGCCTAACATCACGTTCGGCGCCCCCGTCGTGGCCAAGATCCGGAAACACGTCGACCGGCCGACCGAGAACCACGGACGCGGGACGTTCGATTGCCATATGATGATCGCCGAGGTATGCATTGAACCTGTCCTCCGTCTCATCCTGCACATGTCTACTGCGAGCCAATCGGCTAGATCTCTCCCCTATACTTTCATCCCTGAAGCAACAAAGTAAAATGAGGAAATGAATGAAGAGAGTCGATTCGTGCTAATATTCAAATATACAGCCGAAGAAATGGGTCAAGGAGTTCCAGAAGGCCGGCTGCGACCTCTATTGCTTCCACTACGAGGCCGCCTTCTCCAGCGCCGCCGAGTCCCCCGAGGGCAAGTCCGACGAGAAGACGAACCCCAAGGACCTCATCCGGTATATCCACGACTGTGGCCTGTTGGCTGGTATCGCACTGAAGCCCATGACGGGCGTTGAGGTGCTGACGGAGTTGCTTGAGAGCCCCGATGCGAAGGAGAGGCCTGATGTACGTCCTCTGCTCTATGTCTTATCAGCCTTCTTTTTCTTCTTCTTCTTCTTTATTGGTTTGGGAACTAATGCCTAATCTTCGCGAATTTGCAGATGGTCCTCATCATGACAGTCGAGCCCGGCTTCGGTGGACAGAAATTCATGGCCTCCGAGCTGCCCAAAGTTCAAGCCCTGCGGAAGAAATACCCGGATCTGAACATCGAGGTGGATGGTGGCTTAGGCCCCGGGACGATCGACCAGGCGGCCGACGCCGGCGCCAACGTCATCGTGGCTGGCAGCGCTGTGTTTGGTGCCCAGGATCCGGCGGAAGTCATCTCTCTGCTGAGGACTACTATAAATAAGGCATCGCTGTAGGGGGATGATTTGGATGAACCTTGATTTTAGACGTCGTGGTGGGTTGTCTAGACTGTGGAGCGAGGAGCGTGGAGTTTACATCAGAAATAAAATATTTGAGTATATATGCAACGTACATATCCACCCTTCAAGAAAATCTACGGCTTTATGACAGTTAGAAGATTACAATCTTTGCTCGCTGAGATTCGTACGTATTTATTTTTAATCGAAACACGGGCTGACGAAATAAGCGATAAAACGAAACAATTTAAATGAGTTGTGGATGTATCCCAAGGCAGTTCAATATGTATCTCTTTATACTTCTATTCCTTCTTCGGAACGTATTTATCCAAAGCAGCAATGAATCCCTTTACTTCGTCGACTAAAATTAAGATTAAAAACCATTAGCAAGACCATCCAACCGCAGCATGCGTAGTGCTGTGGGGCAAAGAATAAAGAATACTTCTGTTCCTAGGCTCTCCTTCCTAATATAATGGCACGGAATGGAGATAAAATATTCACGGGGTATGCAGAAAAACAAGAATACAAGGTACAGGAGAAATGGATGGAAGAGACTCTCACCAGTGTTATAACTCGCCAAACTAACCCGAACAACCCCATCATCCCCCAGACCAAGCAACCCATCTACGAGCCGCGGCGAGTAGAAGCCGCCCCAGCGGAAGCCGAACGACGTAGCGGCCTCGATCGTCTCTACGACGTCGCGAGACGACCACCCTTTGACGCGGAAGCTGATCGTCGAAACTCGCTCTTGCGCCGACCCCGTCGTGTCCCCGTATACGACGATGTCTGGGCGCGAGACGAGATGTTTGAGGAGTGTGGTTTGGAGCGCTTCTTCGTGGGTCGTCTTGGATGCCCAGGCTGAGGCGGTGCTTGGGAGGTATGCGGTTAGGGCTGGTAGGGTGTGTAGGAGCTCGTAGCTTGCGCCTGCTAGACCGACTGTGAGTTGTGGAGTTAGTATGCGCGTATATGTGTGTTTGTGATATATATATGGGGTTTTTCTTCCCCCTGAACGTCCTAGGCGGGTTTAGAAGGACTTTCAAGGTTGGGATGGATTCCTTCTTCCTTCTAATTAATTCGGCTCGAAGTATGGAACGACCACGTATGAGTGTGAGGTGCTCGACGTAAAGGAGGTTGAAGTCAATCTCAAGGGGCGGTCATCACAGCATACAAAAGAATAAAAATTTGATCTAAGCGTTGCCCTTCTCGACCTGGCCGTCGATCTTTCGCTGCTTTTCTCGCCGGGGATGAGAGAACAGAAATTTGACGATATAAAATGGCAAAATGGCACAGTGCAAAATTAAAAGGGGGGGGGGGGGGGGGGGGGGGGGGGAAAATTAAAAAAAAAAAAAAAAAATTAATTTTTTCCTCTAGCGTGTACCCTTTATTTAATAAATTACCCAGCTATAACAAAATCCCCAGT